>VMBQ01007346.1:0-40932 GCA_007657795.1 Dreissena rostriformis | reverse complement strand
ATATATATATATATATATATATATATATATATATATATACATGTATAGCTCAATCATATTATTTTCTTATTTCCATATGATCTTGTTATGTAGGAGGCAACAGGAGTAGCCGGCGGTAGACCCCCACATGTCCGGTATGGTGGTCTCCAGCAAGTGTTCGCCGCACACCAATCACTAGCTTAAACATATTAATTCGATGTTAGCCTCGCTCTTGGGAAATGGGGTTTAGTGCATGTGCGTAGAGTGTTGTCTAAGATTAGCCTGTGCAGTCCGCATAGGCTAATCAAGGACGACACTTTTTGCCTAAACAGAATTTTCGCTAAAAAGAGACCTCCCTAAAATAAAAAAATACAATAAAAGCGGAAAGTATCGTCCATGATTAGCCTGTGCAAAATGCACAGGCTAATATTGGACGTCAATTTTCGCACATGCATAAAGCTTCGTTTTCCCAGAGCGCGGCTAATATGTAATTTTTGCAGCTGGTTTACAAACATTGTGCTTCTTCCGTGTTATTATGTAATTGAATAACAGTTTTTGTTCATTAAAATGTCCATATCCTTAACGCACGCTGACGAGTGTTCGGTTGTCAGAATACCGACAGCGTATCGAATACTAGCATGGAATCAGATAAAAACCTATTAATCATTACTACTAAAATGAGCCTCGCTCTAGGAAAACAGGGTGTAATGCATGTGTGTACCAGATTAGCCTGTGCAGTCCATACAGGCAAATCTGGGTCGAAGCTTTCCACTTTGCACAGGCTAATCCAGGAAGACACTTTACGCACATGGATTAAGCCCCGTTTTCCCAGAGCGAGGCTCTCAAATTTAGCTAACTACAAAATAATTTTCTTCTCGGCAATTCGAATCGTGGTTAATACGGTTTTCAATAATAGCATCCATATAATTCTAATGCTTTAAATACTGGTATTAGTATAAACTTAAAGTCTAAGTGCCAACCACTGAGTTAGTCATGGTTGAGAGGAAATTTAAGTAAAAGTCCCGTTGTTTGTTATGTTATGTGCGTTCCTGGAAGCATGTGAGTCTGGTTAGTGGTCACTTTACCGGACAGGTGGGATGTTCTCCGGGTACTCCGTATTTCCCAAACAACACAAGATGACATCAATATTGAAAATCTTTCAGTCACAAATAAATAGCGGGAAATTTTAGCTATAGTTCAAAATGCCTCACAACATTCGTGAGTCTAGTAAAATTATTAGGTATGAGTGCTGGGATCCATTACGGGTCAACACATAATGCAGCCTCATGTGCGAAAGGACCTCATATGCTTTGAAATAAAAATACAAGTTTGGTAAGTTCTCTCGGCTTTAATTTAAGGGGGAGGCTGTGTGGCGTACAGGTTAGGTCACTGGTGATGCGACTCTCGCTCTGTATGCCAGAGCTCACTGGCTCGAGCTTCGGCTGGACGCATAATTTTCTTACTCAATCCGGGACTGTTATGTTACTCACGTTAATTCTTAGAGTTTCAACTTTTCATTTCAGCTTGGATGTATCAACTTGAACGCTCAATGGAGAAGTTGATGGGCGCCAAAATAAGCTCAGTCATGGGAAGCACTCGCCCTGTAAGCTAATACCTGAATGGTGCCGTCGATATGCCCCTTTAAAGTGGCGAAACAATTTATTGCATTACCTACATGAAACATGGTGCACATACTGTAAGGCACAACATCTACCTGTGTATGTGTATTTGGAATATATGTTTCTATAACTTGTACATGCTGACATCAAACATAAGTTGCATATATGTAGATGAAATTCGTTAATTTCCAGTAGATATATAACATGTTAACGCACTCGTTAAATACTCGTTAACGCGTTACATTACATAGCATAAAATACTTTAATCATATTGTCAAGCGCTTGTCCTTAAAACGGAACACGCACAAAGGTGTTGAAAAGCCACACAAGAACAGTAGTGTATACTGCCGTTGTATAATTTTTCAGGCAACGTTATTTATTAGCCTTTGCAAAATAATGACAATTCGAACAATATCGATTATAGGCAAAATACCTTCAGATCAAATAATATATTTTATTTGTTTGCAACTTAAGTCAATTCCAACTTTTTAACAAAAGACTCCCGAACATAACTCAACATGTAGAGTCCTTGCTTTCGCTATTTCTGATTGAAGCTTAACAGATTTCCCCCAATATATGGAAGGTTCGGTTAATTAAACAGAGAATTTACAGCCACTTAGTCGAAACAAGTACGGGAATAATTTCAAAATAATTGAATTATTTTATTTCCACGTTTTCAGTAATTTACCACTGAAGACTTTCACAATTCAAAAACATAAGTGATAAATGTTGCTACTTCAAATTCGGGCTGTTGAGTGACTCAGCCAGTTTGGGATGATGAATCAAATATTACCCGACAAATTATCCGGGCTAAACATGTGTGTGAATTGTTGTGTTAAACTGATCAATTTCAGCAAATTTTGTAGCGAAAATGTCTCCGTAATTTAGTCGTGACCCGTGCGCAATTAGTTACAGAAGGTACTCGTTAGTAATGGTCGCGCTAGAATAAAACCATAGGTCGTTCAATATTGGTTTCTGCACCCGGAATAAAACAAAACAAACCAAAAGCCACGCTCACATGATCATACATACTGTACACGTGTATATCTTTATGAAACAATTTAACGCCAAGGAGTAAAAAAAAATGTTTGTTTCAGCTTACCCGTCTAACCATAAATAACCCGACCATTAAATAAGTTAGCCAGACATTGCGTTGTTATATTAACGTTTGCTTCCACCCAAAACTATAAATAAGTGTTTTATGTTCAAAGGATCCACTTCAAAACATGTATGTTTTGAATATTAATGTCATTTTTAGAAGATTTTGACCATTGACCTGTCCAAAAGTTAACAACAGACAAGAGCTTTCCTATCTTATGCCTTGACCTTGTATCTTGAACCAAACATTATCATTTATTAGAAATAGAGTACTCGCGGGAACCATGGACAGAAGTTGAAACGTTATTGCTAGAAACTCAGTTAAAAGAAAGCATACATATAGGATCTGACATAAGTTGTCATATCATACCATATTTTATTAAACGAGTTAAGGAATTTTGTTAGTAAGCGAGCCTTTGGCGAGCTTACTAACGAATTTCCTGGACGAGTTTAATAAAATATGGTATGATATGACAACGAGTGTCAGATTTTTTTTTATCACATGCTTTTAAACTAAATCAAATACATTCTTAATTGACCAAACAAATGCTGATAGATCTAAAAGTTGTTTACTATCGTGACGTCATTTCATGTTTACGACGTCATTTCACCAAAATAAAGAAATCCGATTGGTTAGTTATTGATTCTGTAGCCAATGAAAACGCTTAAAAATGTTGTATTACACATGTGTAATATAAAAAAATACGAAATGTCTGTTTTACATAGAAAACAAGGTATAGCATGTGATAAATCAACTTTTTCCAAATGTATGTGTAAAAAGACAAACATATGAGCCTCGCTCTGGGAAAACCGGGCTTATTGCATATGCATAAATACAGCTAAGTTTCTTGACCTCGTACTTTAACGTACTGCTCTTCCCAAGGCAAGTGATTAGAATTTTCGTAGCATTGCTTAACAGCCTGATATGAGTTGCGCTCTGAGAAATCAGGCTAAATTCTTGTGCGTGTAGTGTCGTCCCAGGCATGCTAATCAGGGACAACACTTTCCGCTTGTATGGAATTTTTCGTTAAAAGGAAGTATCATCTGAACAAAAATCCAGTCGAAGCGTAAAGTGTCGTCCTTGATTAGCCTGTTCGAACTACACACGCTAATCTGGGACGACACTTTACGCACACGCAGAAAGCCCCGTTTTCCCTAAGCAAGATGCGTATGATTTTGAAATAGAAAACGAACAAGAACAATTGACATACACCAACACTCGATGACATACAAATACTTAACGTTAAAATAGTTAAGGGTTGTTAAACGGGAGATGATAACGTTCAAAAATAACGACAAAAAATGTTTAAAACAATTGTAATCTATATACTTATAAACCGCATTTACTTTAAAGTGTATGGTCTCAAACCTGACAAAAAGATCTAATAAATGATGATGATGGTGGTGATTAAGGTGATGATGTTTGTGATGGTGATTATGATGATGATGTTGATGATAATGATGCTGCTGCTTCTGATCATGACGATAATGATGATGACGACGATGACATTGACGTTGACGATGACGACGACGACGACGACGACGACTACTACGATGAAGACGACAACAACGACGACGACCACGACGAAGACGACGACGATGACGATGACGATGATGATGATGATGGAAAAATATATTTACAAGGGCCATTATAATAATACATATTAGTATATTAGATCAAATAATGTATTTTAATAACTTTTTTTCAATACGCGTCATTCAGGAAGCAGTGAACGTATAAAATATGCAACTCTGACCCTGATTGATAAAACAGTACTCAAACGTTAATTCAACGAACTGTAATGAAAGGGACGCAACTGGAATTTGCGTGACACGTGAGTTCCGTGCGCATTTGAGTGCTTCTGGGTTTGTCCCCCCTTGATGTTTATGGATTTGAATTTCTTGTCGGCAGCGTTATAAGATTTTTAGCTATATTTTTTTATTTTTTTGCTAAAGCCCAAATTCAGAAGTTTTTTTAAATGAGTTTTCATATTCTTCGTGAAGTCAGAAATGGAAAAACAATCGTAGATTTCTCCTAGACATGTAAGTCATATTGTTCACATGGGATAATAATCGCATATTCCTCAGAGGTCGTGCATGAGATATATCAGTCATGACTCTTTAAAACATAGTCAGTCGTTCTTTCAACTAAAAGTCCTTCTAACGATATCACGTGTGTGTATTATGCCTCAGTCTTCCTGCTCTTCAGTAACGCAGAAGTCTCCCTTTTAGTATGGGTCATTGCGGTGTGTTCATCAAAGCGCTAGACGCACTAAAATTGTTTGTAATTGTGTAACGCTGATAACAGTACACTCTTTTATAATATATGTAAACAATTTTTAATCAAACGCAAAATATATTTGTAAGGTTTATCGAGTTTTTTAGAACAAAAACATGCCAGTATTTGCCGGTATTTTTAAAAGGCAATAAACAATATTATTTGAGTATTATACCATTTGTGAGTACGCATAGATTTTTTTTTACATTTTACATCACTGTTGAACATTATAACAACTGGCAAAAATATATCACTTATCAAGACGAATAGTGTAGTTCTTTCCAGAATGTGTCGGATATATTTTTTCAAATACAATAGTATCGAAGGTTTTCATTAGAACTACACTAAAAGCGGTCACCTCTTTAATAGCAAACTTTCTAAAACTGAAACACCGATCAACTATTTAAACGAATAAGTAGATGACCGCTATACGATTGTAAACACTAAATGTTTTACCCATGGCCCTTGCGGTTTATGGTTAATAAGTAGAATGAGTTTTTTTAAGTTATTTACTGTATAAGTTTGTATAAATCATGTGAGCTTCGTCCCTTTAGACTTCATGGTCATGATTTCAACAAACTGTGTACACGACATTTATCTGATGTAAAATACCAAATATGTAAGCTCTTGGCTTGTTGTTTCAAAAAAAAAATTTTTGAATTATCCACTGTTTAATTCTAAAGTTATCGTGGAGCCCCTAGGGCCTAATTATGTGATAAATAAAAAAAAACTCTTCTGGACACCATATTGAATCGCATGATAACATTCTTTATGCCAACTTTCCGTCCTCTCTAAAATGGAAAATCCAGGCACCCCTACAGGAATATGTAAGCCTAGACCTAAAATGAAAACAATTTCCTCTGGGGAATAAACTATGAGTAATTCCTTCCTGATCTGTGTTGTTACCATGTGAACATATTGCATGTTCTACTATGAATATAGTATTAAGTATCCATCATTTTCGTATATTTAAACATATGTTTGAAGAATTGAACTGTTCTATATGACAACTAGGTCATTCGAAATATCATTTCTTAGGTGAACAATGTTAACTATGTCGGGCCCCACTGCTGTCATCTACAAATGATGTACTACATAGTATGCATACGTCTAAGCAAGTTAAGGTAATAGTTTACGAAGTTATATATGTTTTATAAGTTTATGTAACATCTCAAATTTTCAAATACAGAATGGCTTTGTTATATTCATTTGAAACACATGTAGGTGCCCATTGAAATTGAAGATGGAAGTTTAAATGTTTGCGATGTAGCCGAATTATTAGAATTATTATTAAGAATATATTTTTATTTTTTTTTGGTCAAGATTTATAGATTTTTATTTTTTATTTTTTCCTTCTGCTGTTGTTTTATTATTTATTTAAAAAGTAACTTATGACTAGGGACTGGTATTGTTCTGGTTTTCCGAGGGATGATAACAACGCTTGTCTGCTCATATTTTCTTGATTCCATTTGATACACATTATTTACTACTATAAATGCATATACAATGAATGTACGTATACAAATATAAACACTAATTCTTATTGGATCTATATTTATGTAAATAAGATTAAAAACACGATTCAAAAGAACAGAAAATCAAAATGTCATATTACAGTTCTAATAACTTAACGTGACCATAATGTTTTATTCTTATTCACCATGTTTTTGCACATTCAACCGTCACTTTATTGTAAGGCCTCATAATTATTGGTCATAAAGTCTTAAAATAGCATCTTAATTGTAGATTCTTTCTAGACATTCAAGTCGTGAATTCACATCGAGAATAAAACTCGAATATTTCTCAACAGTTGTATATTTCTGTACGATATATTGTTGATTACATTCTATAAGATCGTGCCAGTAGCACATTCCTTCTAAGCATACTAGTCAAACATTCCAACTAGGCTTACAAATCGTACATTCCAACTAGGCATACAAATCGTAAATTCCTACTTGGCATATCCATCATACATTCCTATCTGACATAACAGTGGTAGATTTCTACTAGACATGTAAGTCGTATATTCCTACTTGACATATTGGTCGTACATTCCAACTACACATATCAATCGTTCCTATTCGGAATATCAGTCGTATATTCTTGCAAGACATGTAAGTCGTCCAGTCATACTAGACCTGGCAGTCGCCGAGTACTAACATCAGGCATATCATACGTATAAACTTTGCAAAAGCACTGAATTTGAACTTAACTGTTATTTTATTGTAATTCCACGTTAACTTCATAATTAACCAGGTCCTACATAATGGTATTTTAAAGTTTTTCTTGCAAATCTAAAAACAAAAACATCATGTTTAACTGAACATTGTTTATTTAAAAAGTTACAGAACACGAGCTTCACAGTAAATTATATTATATATAAAACACATTTAATATGTGTTCTATATGTTAATTACTTTATACACTCGAGTCAAACTAAACAATGTTGGTTTGTACTGATGCATTTCCAAATTAATTAACTTTCACATACATTTCATTAAGTTATGTAGTGGGAAACAAATGCTTTCAATAAGTTTGTTCATCGTTGATGCACAATTATATAGTTTATTGATTTTTTTTTGTAGTTGTGTTGTTTGACTGGCCGATCTTTCCGATGACACTTAGGTTATTCGCGTACCCCTTAAAAAAACTACATGTACATGTTTTAAACAAGGACCCCGCGAGTCGTAGGTGTCACTTGACTGCCGAGAACTATCGGCTACGGAATCCGGATAGTGCCATCTTTAATCTCGCCCTTCTTTCATCAAGGGCGACACACGATACACGATATTTTGCGCGGCAGTCGCGGCGACGCACGATATTTTGCACGAAAGTCGCGCCGACGCATGATATTTTTCCAGACAGTCGCGGCGACGCACGATATATTTAACACAAAATATCGCCCTTGTGCGACAGTCGCCCTTTTAAATGCGATATCTCGCCATTTGAACACGACCGTCGCCCTTTAAACACGACCGTCGCCCTTTATGAACGCGACCGTCGCCTTTTATATACGATATCTCGCCCTTTGAACACGACCGTCGCCCTTAATGAACACGACCGTCGCCCTTTTATATGCGATATCTCGCATATAAAAGAGCGACGGTCGCGTTTATAAAGGGCGACGGTCGTGTTCAAAGGTCGACGGTCGTGTTCAAAGGGCGAGATATCGCATATAAAAGGGCGACGGTCGCGTTCATAAGGGGCGACGGTCGTGTTCAAAGGGCGAGATATCGCATATAAAAGTGCGACGGTCGCGTTCATACATGGCGACGGTCGTGTTCAAAGGGCGACGGTCGTGTTCAAAGGGCGAGATATCGCATATAAAAGGGCGACTGTCGCAAAAGGGCGATATTTCGTGTTTAAGATATCGTGCGTCGCCGCGAATGTCGCGCAAAATATCGTGCTTCGCAGCGACTGTTGCGCAAAATATCGTGCGTCGCCGCCACTGTCGCGCAAAATATCGTGTATCGCGTGTCGCCCTTGATAAAAGAAAGGCGAAATTATAGATGACACTATCCGGATGCCGTAATCGGCGATATGTCACACACCTTTCACAGAACAAGTGTAAGAATTACGCTCTGAACCACAAAAGAGTATAAACATAACTAAATGGCAATAACTCAAATAGTATAAGGTGCAGGTGAATGGTTCTTGTGCTTACTCAAAACAAATTCATGTTGATAGGTTAAATAGCAATAGAGATCAAACAAAATTAAGCATTAAAATTAATAAAGGGGCAATACCTCCAAAATATAAGTAACGGTTCTTGTGCGCCGCACATTCCCCTAAGGGATGTTGATATTTTTAATAATCTTAAAAGTATACTTTTACGAGACCTGCAGTGACAATAATCGAGTTGTCATTCACTTGTATTATCCACTGCACCTTTCATTAACAGTAGAGCACGAAATTAACAATTTATCATATTTCAAGAAACTGCTCTATGAGTGCTCGATACATGTAGTAGTATCATAAAGTTAAAGAATTGGAGAACAATCAAATAGATTAGATATAATCGTGAAATGGCATATACTTGTACCATAGTATCAAAAAGTTAAATGAATTGGATAACATTCTAATGCACTTGATACAACCATGATACCATGTATACTGTTCTAGAGTATCCAAGGTTATATGAGTTGGATACCTTTCTAATGCACTTAATACATACATAAAATGGTATATACATGTACTAGAGATTTAACAAATTAAATGAATTGGATAACATTATAATGGACTAGATACAACACGATAATATTTATACATGTCCAAGTATCCAAAAAATTATATGAAATGGATAACTTTCTAATGCACTATATACATATATGGTATTCTTTATTCAAGTTTATTCAATTATCTAAAAGTTTAAAGAATACGCGATTACCTATCACACCGTATTTAGCGTCACGTCAATGGCAGATTGTTCCGTCGATGACAGACAGTTGTCCCCCAAAGCGAACAACAGGCAGGTAATATATTCGGTCGGTATAATTATATCACGCAAGTAAGGCCAAAATCATTGCTACAAACATATTGTCCATTGACTGAGGACGCCACCAGGTAATTTTGGACTCGTTGTTCAAGTTTTTAAAGAAATGTGAACGAGTTAAAATTGACAGTTTCCGAAACATCATCGAAAATGACTGATTTTTGTTCAAAATATCTAAAGTTTAAAATAAATGACTGGATTTCGTGTTTTATACTTACGCATTTATCCCTTGGGGATACGTAAGCCAAATATCCGCCCCTTGAGTTGTTTCATGAACATGTCACAAGCGTCCAAACTGACCCCGTCAAAAACAATATGATGCCGTAGTTGGCAGATATGTATTTTAAATGATGCCGATGATGGCAGAAACGCTGTAGAAGATGCTAACGAAGATGACAGATTGTCAAAATAACTATTTTATTTATTTCTCTCTTCTTTTTGTACTTTTATATACAATTAAGAAGCGAAACTGTCCTTTGTTATATATTCTCGTTATATAACCCAATAATCGGGTTGTCATTCACTTGCATTTTCCATCGCACCACTTATTCACAGTAGAGCATGAAATAAACAACTTATCACATTTGAAGAAACTGCTCTATGAATGCTAGATACGTGTAGTAGTATCCAAAAATTAAATGAATCGGATAACAATGTTTTTGTAATGCACCATATATAAACGTGAACTTGTATATAATTGTACTATAGTATCAAAAGGTATACATGCATTGGATAACATTATAATGCACTTGATACAAACATGACAACATGTTTACTTTTTAGATCAGTGATATCAAGGTTATATCAGTTGGAAACCTTTCTAATGCACTAAATACATACATAAAATGGTATAAACGTGTACTAGAGTTTTCACAAATTAAATGAATTGGATAACATAATAATGCTCTAGATACAACACGTTAATATTTATACATTTCAAAGTCTCCAAAAGTAATTTGAATTGGATAACTTTCTAATGCATTATAAACATATAGGGTATGATTTATTCATGTTTATTTAATTAACTAAACGTTTAAAGAATTGGCGAGTACCTATTCAATGTAGAAGATAAATAAATAATTTATTCACAAAGTAAGTGCACTCAATCCAAAAGTTCAATACCTTAGAAAAAGTTTTAATGCGAACACTTTTTGTAAAGTTCGAACTGATCCTGAAAGCATTTTTAGGCATTTGATTCATCGCATTTTACTTATATAAATGCTTGCTTTTGTTATGAGTTGTTTACGGCCTAAAATCTGCCGAAATCATGATCACGTGTTATTCTTTATCTGGTAATTTGTACTCGTATACATGTACACGATTTGAATTCGAATATCCAACCACTATCCTGTTCCTGTGTTCATCTATCGCTATTGCTGAACAGCTTCCGCACAATGTAATCAGAGGTCTCTCTTTGAAACTTCCATTTATCAGGCAAAATTGATACACACCAAGATTATTCGCAATATACATGTTCCCTTGCGAATCCCATTTAACATCTGTGTTGCCCTTAATTTCAGGTTGGGCGTCATGAAATTGTGTGTATTGCCAAACAATTGGACAAACTGCATGCACTGTAGCTTTTTGACATTCGTCATCTTTTATGTCTGCCGTTTCTTCGCAGGCTACTGCAATTTTCTTGGTTGTTTTGCACGCCCGGATTCTGTTTATTTTCGCGGAAATACTTGATCCGTTGCTAACCAACCTTTGTTCGTCAAAAGCATAACACACGTGACCTGTCGAAATGTCAAGCAACTCTATTACTTTGTTGTGACTAGCTAACAAATGATGACCAAGCATAGTGATGCTGTCAATACCGTAACTGCAATCAACAACATATTTCTCACGAAATCCACCATTATATTCTAAGAACGTTAATTTAATTGCCCAACAACCAAAACAAAGAGCAACCGCAAACACGCCGTTATTTTTCTCTTCCACGATATACATGTCAACGGCATTGGGGCGTAGGTCTAAGTATGATACCAACGTAAGTTTCAATGAATATACCTTTATCATCCGACTATGCAATAGAAGTATTCTACCATCCGTCAATACATCTAAAGCGATAACTGAAGGATCCCCGTTTTTTGTGGACATTCACAAAGCAATAGTTTTATAGAATCATACATTATTTTCATTTCATGTAGAGATCTCTTTGATGTATTTGTATTGAAATCAACCTGTTCTTCTACTTGTGTTGCTACTGTTTGTGTTTTGGAGAAAGTAATCTCAATGAATCTTCATCTAGGGCTTCATCACTGCACACTTCCAAGCCTTGTTCGTCCGCACATGTCAACACCACATTGCATTGACCCATCGTGCTTACCATTTCTTCAGTGCTGACAATTTGTACGCATTTTATTTTCACAGTTAAATTCTCCTTCAGTAAGGCATCTGCTTCTAATTCTTTCCTCAACATTGACACCAAGAAATGAAGGACTACATAATGTTTCATCGTACCAAACTTTGATGCTACATCGAACAGGCTCTCATAACGTACAGCTTTCTTTTCGATATTTGACAGTGTTTGCTCAGAAAGTCTAATAGACACCTTGACAGGCGACATAATACTTTCGCGATCTTCGTTTAATTTCTTCTCTAGATTTTCAACGTTCTTCTTCAATGTTTCAACTAAATTATTGATATACTGTTCTACTTCTTTGCTATTGGAATATGCAGCCTCTGATAATTTCATTGTTTCCGACAGTTGTACTTGCCACTTTTTCTGTAGCACAATGATTTGTTCACATACATTTTCAGACGCATATTCATCTTCCATTAAGTTGGTAAGGTCTATTCGATCTTCGCACAATCTGTGGTCAGTTTTCAGACAATGCAGGCATATCAAAATATTATGAATTTTACAATACTGGTCAAGTTCCACGTCATGGTGAATGGGGCAGTGCGACAGTTTCTTCAAATCTTTGAATAATGTTACGTCTTGTGGCAGTTCAGTCTCGCCTAGTAATTTGTGCCCACGTAAAGTTTTGTGTTTTCTGTGATCTCGTGCGCAAGCCGTGCACAGATACTCCAAGCAGTCTACACAGAAAGGTTTTGAATCCACCGTTTCTTCAACGAACAAGCATGGGCCACACTTCAACGCTTGAGCCATGGTTTACTTCCTTTGAAGGTCGCAGGTGGTGGATTATAACTTCCTAGTTAATAAAAAATATATTTTTACAATTTAGATCTAGTTGCTTTTGTTTTTTATCTAAAGGGTTAGTTGTTAACTTATTTTTATATTTAAGTAACTAAAGTGACTTTGACCTTGATCCAACTATCTCAAAATACAATCCTAAGCTTGGTCTGCATGTAAGTATCAACTAACAAACTTTCACCGCAAGACATTCATTTGAACAAATCTATGAACAGAAATAGTTGTTTGCTTTGTTTTTGTTTACTTGACCTTAGTTCAGTGGGCTATTGTCGTCTGTCTATGTCTGGCAGCAATCGTCGTCTGTCGTGCGTCATGTGGCGTGGGTCTTCAAATGTTAGCTTGTTACAACTCTTAAGGCCAATTTGTTTCACTCAATCTTGATAAAACATATCATGTATCTTTATATTGTCGATAACTAGGCAAGTTCGAATATTGGTCATGTCTGTCCAAAAAATGTAATTATTTTCCACAATTGTTAAATGCACATGTCGCGATAATGAATAAATTATTTATATGCGTATCACGTCTGCCTATAACAATTTACAGTTTTTACAGTTTAAGGGTAAATAAATAATTTGGTCGAATTTAAATGTCCTATGAGCATTGTTTTAAAAGTGTATCGCATGTTGTAATTTACTTTCTAACCCGTGAATTAAAACTAGCTGGGAGTAACAAATATCCAAATCGAGAGTTTACTTCTAAAAATAGCATGCGAATGAGTTTAATAGGCGTAAGGAAGAATCATTAAGCCAAGAGTTAAATTGAATGGACAATGACTATTTATACATTTACTGATCAATTTATAGTTAAAATGTGGTCGTGTTGTACGACTTATTACGATTAAGGTGCATTTATCTTATTTTACTAACCTAGCATAAGTAAACTATATCTACTTTCGATATTAATGATTCACTTGTCTGATTTAAAATATGTTTCATTTACTCTAGTGGATCTTATTATTTTCTGACATTTTTATTTTGTCACATTTGCCAGACCACTCTTGAACAAGAATGAAGAGGTATATGATCGCTTTTCATGAACGCGTTAATCTAAAAAATGGTTAAGGTGTTCTATAAACCAAATGTTTGAGAAGTTTGGTTAATGTATAGCTGTTGTATATGTAGGGCGAACATGATATCAGTATTAATTTCAACGCCGATTGTCTCTTTATATATATTTGAATAAGAGTGAACGTACCTGTGTTTACTTTTTAATCCGCAGTCAAAATCAGCCGGTTTTATGCTCAGGGACTTGTTTACACGTATGATAAAGCCGCTCTGTTCTTATATCAAGTTTATTAACTGTTACATGATCATTTTCAGAAAATGCATAGCTTCTACTTTACATTGGTATTCATATTAACTTAAACACAGTAGTTAATGCTGAAATAAACACAAAAGCAACAGTTATAACCAACAGTGATGGTTATACGAATAAATTCAAACAAACCTTAAGTGTCCTAGTAAGACGTTGATTTACATTTCCCTTTTGTTTATCGATACATATTATGCCTCTGTCTTCCTGCTTTTCACTACCGCAGTAATCTCCCTTTTAGTATGGGCCATTGCATTGTCATTGCACTCAAGTAACTTGATATTGTGTAACGCTGGGTACAGCCCACTCTTTTGTAATTAATATGCACAACTTTTAATCACACAAAAAACATATTCGAAAGGTTTGTTTTAGTTTTTATAACCAAAAACATGCCAGTATTTTAAGGTAATACAAATATTAAAAAAGTGTTATGTCATTCGTAAGAACATGTCGAATTTGAACATGTTAGATCACTTTTCAATACCATAGCAGTAGCTGGCAAAAAAAAACACTTTTATCATGACACACATTGTAATTAATTCCAGAATATGTCTGATATATTTTTGAAAAAACAATACTATCGAATGTTTTTCATTAGAAATACGATACACGCGCCAACCTCTACGCTAGTATACTAACTCAAACTGAAACACCGACCCATGATCTGAACAAATTAAGTAAAAAAAAACTATACCATTTAACTAACTAACTTTTTAAACCCTGACTCTCGCGGTTTCAGAGAAGAAGATTCAAAGAAGAAGAATTGTTTAAAGTTATTTCCTTTATTATAATATATAAATCATGTGATTGCTAGAGCGTAGTCTACAGGGCCATGGTTTCAACAAATTGTGTACACGACCTCTATCTGATGTAAAACACAAACCATTAAAGCTCTGGGCTTGTTGTTTAAGATAATATTAACAAGTATACTCCAAACAAAAAAGGAGTGTGAACATTAACAAAGGGAAATAATTCAGGATGTATAAGATGCAGAGTTCTTGTGCAAGGTTATTTTCCTCAATCAAAATTATCTACACACGAACGTTTATGACGATAGCTTCAACAGCCTAAAACATCAAACAACATAAATATTAAAATTAACAAATAGAAACTATCTCCAAAAAAATATGGCACGGGTTAAGGTGCACAGCACATTCCTTCAATGAGATTCATCCACCTATGAAGTTTCATGTTGATAGCGTTAATAATCTTAAATGTTATACTCCAGGAAAGTGAAAGGTGATACCGACATCGATTCCGACGCCGCTGTCAAAAATAACAACTAGTAAGAAAACATAAAAGCAGTCCAAAAAAACATGGCATTACGCAATCGTTTCAATAGATATATAGTGACCATGATCAGATTGTCATTCACTCGTATTCTTCATTGCTCATCCTATTCACTGCAAAGCATGAAATAAACTATGTATCATGCTTAAAGAAACTGTTCTATGAATGCTAGATACATGAAACAGTATCCAAAAGTTAAATGAAGTGGATACCATTTAAAGCACTATACAAATATATAGGTTTATACATGTACAAGAATATTCAAACGTTAAATGATTTTGACACCATTTTAATGACTTAGATACAAACATGAAATTGTATATTCTGGTTCAGTGCCTAAATCCGCCATATTTGGACGGTATGTTACGGGTTTTTTTTAAGTGATGAACGGATCGACACAAAAATTCACATAGATCAAGTTAGGTTCAATTTGCAGCTGCTGGAATATTTTGGTTACATTTCCAAAACTTGGCATACGAAAAACAATAAGCGATATTAAAGTCATCATTTGTGTAAAAACTGACTATGAACGTGCTTTAATCTGCAAGCCATCTTTAAAAAGTTCACACTGACTCAAAGTTGCGCAAGCAGCATGATACATAGACTCCCTCCATTCCAAGCATTTACATGTATGTGGTGGTGTAAGCAAAATCAGGATTAAATGTGGAAAAAAAATCGACGGATAAAGATACAAAATAGTCAGTGTTGGCAATTAACTCATATGTTTTGATGAAGATATACTCAAAAAAATCGTATTTATAATATGTTTATTTGGATGTGGTGGCGGATTTAGGGTAGTGGCGAAATTAAGCACTGTCACAGTAGATGTACTAGAGTATCCAAAATTGTATTGAATTGGATGACATTTTAATGTACTATATACAAACATGATATAGTATACACATGTACTAGAATATCAAAAACTTAAATGAATCGCATAACATTTTAATAAACTATATACAAACAAAAGGTGATACAAAATTTATACTTATATTACAGTATCCAAAAAGTTAACTGAATCTGATAACTTTCTAGTGCACAAGATACATAAATGTATATACTCCAAAGTTGGCGCTTACCTTTTTAATGCACAATATGTTTTAATACGAACATCTTATCATATACATGTATTATAGTTTCAACTGATCTTAAAAAGCAAATGTGTTGCGTTTGCTTCGTCGCATTTAATTTATTCAATACTTGCTGTCGTACTGACTTGCATATGGCCTAAAATCTACCAAACCTAATATCAAGTCTTAGTCTTCTGCCGGTAGTGTGTACTCGTACACATGTACACGATTTGAATTCGAATCTCCAACCACTATCCTGTTCCTTTGTTCATCTATCGCTATTGCTGAACAGTTTTCGCACATTGTAATCAGAGCTCTCTCTTTGAAATTTCCATTTATCAGGCAAAATTGATATACACCACGCTCAGTCGCAATGTACATATTCCCTTGAGAATCCCATTTAACATCTTCGTTGCACTTCAGTTCTGGTTGGGATTTATGAGAGTGTGCGTATTTCCAAACAAACGGACATACTGCATGTAATGTGTCTTCTTGACATTCGCCATCTTCTATGTTTACATTGTAAACTGTGTCACTGCAGGCTAGTGCAATTTTCTTAGTTGTCTTACAAGCTCGGATTTTGTTTATGGTCGTGTTAATATTTGATCCGTTGCTTGCCCATATATTTTCGTCCAAGGCATAACACACGTGACCTGTAGAAATGTCAAGCAACTGGATTGGACCGTCCCCAACTACTAACAAATGATGACCAAGCAGTGTAATGCTGTTAATTGTGTGACTACAGTCAATACAGTGTTTCTCACAAAATTTATCAGCATATTCCATCAATGAAATTGTGTGTCTTTGTGTAAATTTATTCAAACAAATTGCGACCGTAAACACGCCGTCCTCTTTGTCTTCCAGGACACACATATCTTTGGCATAGTAACAGGGTGTGAAATTAAACTCCGAAACCAATACCATTTTCAAAGAATATACCTTTATCTTACCTTCATGGAGTAGAAGTATTCTGCCGTCCGTTAATACCTCTAAAGCAATAACTGCAGGGTACACGAAGAAGTCATTATGGCATTCACAAAGCAATAATTTTATAGTGCCATACATTATTTTCATTTCATGTAGAGACTTCTTTGATATTTTTGTATTTGAATCAACCTGTTCTTCTACTTGTGTTGCTACCGTTCGTGTTTTTGAAACAGTGAATCTCAATGAATCTTCATCGAATGCTCCATCGTTGCACAATTCCGAGCCTTTTTCCTCTGTACATGCTAACACCACATCGCATTGGCCCATCCTGCTTACTATCTCTTCAGTGCTTACAGTTTGTACACATTTTATTTTCACAGTTGAATTCTTCTTATGTAAGTCATCTGCTTCTAATTCTTTCATCATTTTTGACACCAATAAATGAAGGGTTATGTTATGTGTAGTCGAACCAAACTTTGACGCTACGGCTAAAAGGTTCTCATAACGTAAAGTTTTCTTTTCGATATTTGACAGTGTTTGCTCAGAATGTCTAACAGACTCCGTCACATGCGACAGTAAACTTTCACGTGTGTCATTCAATTTCTTCCCTATATTGTCAACATTCTTCCTTAAAGTCTCAACATAAGTATTGATATAGTGTTCAACTTCCTTACTATTGGTGCGGGCAGCTTCTGATAGTTCCATCGTTTCAGTTAGTTGCACTTCACATTTTCTCTTGAGCTTAATGATAAGTTCACCTAGATTTTCTGTCGCAAATCTCTGTTCCAGCAGGGTCGTAAGGTCTATAAAATCTTCACATGATCTGTGTTCATTTTTTAGACAATGAATGCAAATTAAAACACCGTGATTTTTACAACACTGGTCAAGTTCTACATCAGTGTGTATCAAACAGTGCGACAGTTTCTTGAATTCTTCGAATAAAGTTATGTCTTGCGGCAGGTCAGTCTCTTCCAGTAATGTGTGCCCGCGTAAAGTCTTGTGTTTTCTATGATCTCGTGCACATCCCGTGCACAGATACTCCAGGCAGTCTACACAGAAATGTTTTGGATCCACTGTTTCTTCAACAAACAAGCACGGACCACATTTCAACGCGTGTTCCATGGTTTATTTCCTCTGATGTTCGCAGTTGATGAATACTGGTAGTGACTTCCTAGTAAATAAAAAATAATTGTCCATATCTTTGTACTTGTTGTAACCGAGTTTTTGTCGCTTTTTTCTATTTAAGGTCGACGTAAATTATTGTTTTTTTTTAATTTAACTAGTTAAATTATTCGCTTTCTAAATTAATTAAAACTTGTGTCAGACGGTGGTGGTGGCATCGTTGATGTATAGGATTTCAATAAGTAATGATCATCTGAATAAAATTTATATTTTTAAACACTTAATTTTGACGAGCAATCAGTCTTGTTAATTGGTACACAAAACATCAAATTAGCAGACCAAAGTCTCAATCTATCGATTTTGATCGCGGGTTAAATAGACGTGTCAATTACCGCTAAAAAACCCACCCCATACAGATGCAAAGTTAAATGTTCGCGATTAAAACAAAACAATACTGCCAATTATCAAAACGTAATCTACGTTTGTAACAATTTGGGTATTATACAGCAGAATTAACATGGCCATCATGAATATTGCGTTGAAATCCGTGGCCGCTCTAAATTAAGATAATAAATATCGTGACTGTTTTATAAGGATATTTGAAGACATCTGTTTATATTCATGCATAATTATGCTAGCTACAATTTGACTTGAACCGAGAGCCTAAGCGTAACTGCACAAAGTCACTTAGTGGTTGATATCTAGTTCAACAACGCCAACGTTAACTTTGTTAAACAATTAAGAGCCTTCTCTTACATATTGCATTCTCACAAACATCATATATTTGTAAAAATGCATGAACATTTGTTGTTAATTTGACGCATGTGTATTTATGATTTATTTATTGTTTTTGACGATGAGCTGTTGTATATGCTTAAGTCGTATATAAACTTTCTTTCTCTTAAAGCCCCTTATTAATACATGTAAATAGCAATAGGCACAAGTAAACAAAGAGGCTTTTTACGTTGGCGCTGTTTATAACTTGGATAGTCTTATATATACAGTTCTCTTGTATATTTAATAAATAATTAATAAAAATAATTTTAATGATAAGGTTTTATAAATAGCATCGTACACACACTGCAAAGTTGTCAAACCACCGTAAAAGCGGGATTGCATAGACTTGTGAAGCAGAGTTCTATGTTGCGCAGTGTGCTCGGGCACTGTTTGTTTACTAAAGCCCTGAAAGTAAATAGCTCCAATAAGCAAGCAAGCATTACTCTTGATGAACCTTGGTCGGAATTTTATCTTTAAAATGTCTAAGCTTGGTACGAATCTCGGCCACGTGTGTCTAGGTCAACAAGTCCTAGAAAAAACATTGGAACCACGCTAGAAACCACATTCAAAACTCAAGCTTGATTAGACTTGGTCAGATCTTGACAATATCTAGACCAAGTTCGAATCTCGAGTCACGTGTCCAAAACTAGGTCATCGGGTAAAATCTTAGAAAACAGTGTTACCACTCTAGAAGCCACATTACGACTGTGGGGAACAAACTAGGTCAACAAGACTTCTCCAACTGGTGTACCTTTAACTCAGATGAGCGCTTAAGGGATCGTGGTCCTCTTGTTTTTCTTTGTGAATCGGATCTTGACACTAATGAGCCGAACGAATTGTAAAGCTACATCATCCGCATGTTCTTGAATGTGTTCGAAGCTACTACGTTTCAAAAAGTACATTTTTTTTACTGCAAATGACGCATTTAACCTTTGTAATTACTTTTGTAATTTTATACCGCTTCGTTCAGCAATTAGATTTTTTTTAATGGAAAGTAATGTTATTATTTTTTTGCGTGTTGATTAAATAATTTAAAACTTGGTTCTATTTTCAATCGAACAAGAATTTACAAATAATGTCACGTTATTTAATAGAAAATGTGTTCATAAATCAATATTTTTTTCGTTTATATAGTTTGTTATAATTATATTACGAGAAATGTTAATGTATGACGCGTTCAACCACTCTTTCATTTTGATTTAAATTTATTACAAATCAGCCAATCAGAATGCGTCCTTTGTTTTATCTGCAAGGTGGCTCGTGCCACGCGCGAGCGAGGCCGCGGTTTAAGGCGAGCCAGGGATGTATAATACAATGTATTATACATCCCTGGGCGAGCAGACGAGATATACGCGACGATAATATTTTATATGAAAATAAATATTCCATTTTTGTGTTTTTTACAAAAGTGTTGCGACTTTGATGGAATATATAATTTAAGCTAATCTGTCAAATTTATAGTTGATTGTTACCTAAAACCTATGCAAATAACTCCAGGTATTCTTAAATCTTTACTTTGCACCGAAAGACAGAAAGTTTAGTGTTTAAAATTTGAAAGCATAAATCTTGTCAGCATGTCTTATTCGTCCTTCTTTATGCCGCTGTATAAATGGATTTGAGAAGTTAAGATTTTAAGTATTTGCCAAAGCTTATGGGTCCATTGATAATGAATACGATATGGCCGGGGTAAACTGGGTGCAAATATGGCGCATTGAAAAAAAGAGAGATAATATGCTCATATTTGATGTCGTAATGTTAGTGGAAAGCTTGTCAGAATATCAGCGAACTATAATCCAGAGAGGGGGAGGGGGCAGAGAGAGAAGCCAATGTCCTCAGCATTGATTTTTTTTAACTCTAGGTGGCGCTAATCACTGAAAATTATTCAATTAACTGTGAACGAATCGCGAATCGGCAATATTTACTTTTTGATTGAATGCCTGCTGTAGAAAACACATGAATAAATTACGGATTTACAGTGTATATTGAATATTCTTTCAGGGTCTCCAGCGGACCGAGCCAGTGCGTTAGCAGCGTACTGACTGAATGGCAGCCCCGTGACCAATCGCGCCTCACAATGCTTTCAACGCCGAGGCGTTCACCGTAAAATTTGAGGGACTCCGAATGAAGCGTTCCAACGGGCTTAGGCGGTCGACGCAGCGAGGCAGACGACATTGTTGGAAAAGCAATTTGGTCGTCTTGGAGACGGATTGAGCAATAATAACATATCTTTGGTAGCTTCTATTCTGCAGGAATTTTAAATACATGTATTGTATTATGGAATGTTGTTACGGAGTTTGTTTGATATTTGTTGTTGTTTTTTTTTTCCATCGCGATGCAGTGACCTTGTTTCGGCTAAAACGATTAAGTGCCTTTGTGTGTTCGCGTATTTTTTGTACTGAAAAATATTTATTTATTTATGGACATTATTTTATGTTAGATGAATAGAATACTTTAGGCGAAAGAACAAAAGGGTCGTTTGTATATAAAGTGTTACTTTGTTTGTATACTAGACAGAAATCGCTCATACGGATGCTGCGTTTTACATTTGCGTGCAATCGAATTGTGTTCATGAACATGTGTTCATTCCGATTTTATAAAAAAATATTCGGCGATGCATACATTCCGTTTTTAACCATTCCATTCATCTCGTTACTGTTGAATTTAGGGTAGTATAATATTAATAATTAACCGCAATTGCAGCTTACACATTCCATTTGTATGACGTGTTCCAAAGTATTTTGTGTTCAAATTCACAAGGATCTCACTTTTAAATCAAGCTGATTGTTCTGGCTTGAAACTATTTTTTAACACGATTTCATATAGCTTTACCACATACAATCAATCAATCAATCAATTAATCTACAAATCAAATCAATCAATCATTTATTCATTCAATCATTCAACCAATCGATTTCATTGTGTGCACTCACCTACTCACTAATTAACGTATTCACTCATTCACTCATTCACTCATTCACTCATTCACTCATTTACTCATTCACTAATTCACTCATTCACTCACTCACTCATCTACCACTCACTCATCTATCACTCTCTCATATATCACTCACTCATCTATCACTCAATCATCTACCACTCACTCATCTATCACTCACTCATCACGCACTCACTTAGCCACTCAGTGAATCAATCCATCAGAAATCAATCAACCATTATTCCATTGATTAAGCTATGTCATCGTGATATGTTTTCTTCATTCGTCTATTTTGCTACACATGTGCTCATTAGGCGTTATTTGATATAATTGCCAGATAAATTTTATGTATCACCAAGTTATTTGTTCAACTTGATATGCAGCATTAGAAATGAGATTTTGTAATTATTTTATTTCATTTGCCAGCCACTGTGTTCAAAATAGTTCGATTTAATTTGAGTTTACATTCTATTAAAACTGTTATTACTATAATGGGCAAATATATGTAAATGTTATATGGAAAACTCATTGCAGGTCCGGGTTCTATTTTCTTCACCCCAACGAAAACTTTCAGATAGATTTATTCTACTTTGTAACGATGTTAAGTTTGGAATGATGTTATTTGATTGTTATTGAGAATTTATGGGCGGATTATGCAAGGTATAGAGTCCTTATGCCAAAAAAAAATAGGTCGGTTTCCGGTCTCCTTGGGAAAAAACAGGTTCGGTAGGTAGGGATTTTTTTTTTTTGTCTTTCGGGTACTAGAATGGAGAAATGAACCGAAATAAACGAAAATGCACACATTTTTTTTATTTTTTTTGGCGACCCCAATTAAAAGTTGAGGGTCGGCGCCGATTCTGGAGACACGGTCGGGCGACCGGAAAAGGACCTATTTTTTCATTTGGCCTTTGTGCTTCCATTGACTGTTATATTGTACATATCACAATTTTATGCAAGTTACAAATTTATTAACGTTTGTACCTGACTTACATTATTTGTGAATAGTTTAACTGATATTTTTATGCATTCATATTATCTCTACGAGATGTGAATAAATATGTTGAAAATACTTAAAAAATGTATTTGTTTTGTTTGATTGTGCCGTTGTCGGATTACATTTTTTCACACACATTTGTAAAGAATATTATGTCATAGTATCTCATGTGAAATTGTGAAAAATGGGATGAAACTGAGAAATGAGTGAGGATTGAACGAGATTATTCATTTAATAGCATTTCCAAGAAATGAGCCTCGCTCTGTGAAAAGGGGGTTAAATGCACGTGCGTAAAGTGTCGTCCCAGATTAGCCTGTGCAATTCGCACAGGCTAATCAGGGACGACACTTTACGCCTTACCTGGATTTTCGTCAAAAACAGTCTTCCTTTAAAAAAATAATGTAATAAAAGCGGAAATTGTCGTCCCTGATTAGCCTGTGTCCCTGTGCACAGGCTAATCTGGGAATACACTTTACGCACATGCATTAAACCCCCTTTTCGCAGATCGCGACTCATATTCATTTAATAGCATTTCAAAGAAATGGATTTTAACTTCACAGAAAATGTGAAGAATTAGTGTGTAACGTATGAGGAATAAGATCTGAAAGATAACAAAAAAATCACACATTAACCATGGTTTGTGAAACAAATATTATTTTTTTAAGTGATTGGTGTAGGATTGCGCTGGTATGGTGACGAAGGTGATTTTAATGATGATAATTATAATCACGACAACAAAGATTCAATGGTGACGAAGGCAATCATAATTATGATAATAACAATGATGACGATTGCAATTTTATGCACAACGATGATGATGATTTTGATTGTACGGCTCATAAGTGTGTTGTTGATGATGACAATGGCGTTGACGACGAAAACTAACATGTCTCTGGTAATGACGATGATAATGATTATGCTGATGAAGATAACGATGGTTAGTGGGAAGCCGTTGCTTCTGATGATGACAATCAGGATGAGGATGCTGATGAGTGGTACACGACGAAAAAAGAGAAATGAGTGTCGTGGTAGATTATATTAGCCTGTGATAACTTGGCTTAATGCATGTGCGTAAACGCTTGTCCCGGATTAGCCCGTGCAGTCCCCACAGGCTAATTAGGGACAACACTTTCCACCTTCACTAGATTTTCGTTAGGAAGGGACTTCCTTTTAATTTAAATTTCCATAAAGGCGGAAAGTGTCGTCCCTGATTAGCCTGTGCGTACTGCACAGGCTAATCTGGGACGACACTTTACGTGCACGCATGCAGTCAAGATTTCCCAGAACGAGGCTCATATTCTTTCGTATCCAATACTACCATATAAACGCATTAGAAAACAACCCGACAGTAGTGTCTTATGACGATTCAACATTGCGGGATGAAAGAGGCGGATAATAAATTCGGCAATCCGATATCGCGCGCTGTAAACCCACTGTTTGAACAACTCAGTATTTCACTATACCCTCACCTTCTGTCTTGCGGCACGACAATGCATTGGCTGGGTGTAGTTTTCATACGAAGTTTTCACCATATTTTATGAGGATCACAGATGTTAAATTTCGTTAGAATTAAAATATTTGATTTTTTTTTTCTTTGCATCTTAAGAAAAATCGAACACGATGAATACTTGTTTGAAAGAATAAACCCGCTTTTAGGATATTGTTGTGTTGACGAGAAATATTGTAATCCTTAATTTAGCCTAGCCCTTTGAAAACCGGGTTTAATGTATCTGCGATAAGTGTCCTCCTAGAGTAGCCTGTGCAGTCCGCACTGGCTAATCTGGGACGACACTTTCCGCTTGTATTATATATTTCTTTTTTTAAGGAAGTCTGTTCTTAGCGAAAATCCAGTAAAGGCGGAAAGTATCGTCCCCGATTAGCCTGTGTGGACGACAATTTACGCACATGCATTAAACCCCGTTTTTCCAGAGCGAGGTTGAAATAAGATAACACGTTGAACTGATGTTGATTAAATTGTTGATGGGTAGAGCATTGATCAACAAGACAGCATTACATTAGCGAAGACTTGTATTTCTGTTCTTGAATTAGGTTTATCTAGGTTCAATAATAGAGTTAATTTTGAGCAAATGCCACATTTTTATAAAAGCGTGCTACATCTATGACTTTATACACCATGCGTACAAATAAAATATAGAAATGTCAATGAATGCTTTTGTCATTTCACAGCCAGCGATGGAATTAATTCATGACTCGAGTCTTCATAATGGTGCTATTTAAGAGATAAATAAGCTGAAGACATCAGTTTATCACATTTTAACTCGATTTATCACCCCCGTTCAAGATATAGCGCACATCATACATATACAAAAAAAAGATTTACTATATATTAATTTATAGGTGCCTAATTAACAATATATTATATAGATGTGAATCGAAATGACGTCATTTATGTTTCAAAAGATGATGAATATTGACACAGAAGTACCGGTACACGCGCGCTATTTTATTGGGCTCAGTGGTACACGTAAATTGAAATTTATAACAAGTATGCACTTATATTGGTATTGTCATGTAGCATATATCTGGAAATATATAGAAATATAGAACTTCGGTCATGTAGCAAAGTGGTACACATTATGTGTCATACAGCAAATTGGTGCACATATTTTGTAAATTACGAGGGTTATTAAAAAATAAATAGGACTTGCGCGAAAACTTAAACATATTTGGATAAGCATTCATGATTTAACGTACGAAATACATCAGAATATATAGCAAACATACAGCAAAAATTTGAATAAAATATAATTGTAAACAAAAAAAGCAATTCCGATTACAGACAACGCTGTGTGCGCAACCCTGCACACGAAGTTACAATGTCACTTGACGTTATAAACGTCACAACGATCATAGTCACGTAAACATTTGCTTCTTTTCAAAATACAACACCGTGGGTTCGATGCAGCGGTTGTCGATGGATCCACTGCCTGAATGCAAATGTACATCATCGTACCAGTAGTCTGTGTACTTGTGAGTAATATTAGCGGTTGAAGTCCGCAGTTCTTGTCAGAAAATGAACCGTCAACCTTTCATCCGCGCCTTAATGGACGGGAATATCGCGAAGACGGAAGGTGCCACAAACTCTGTGAATAAAGTGCATGAGCTATCGTTGCCGAATCATAAGACTTCCACTTCCCAGCCGAAATCCCTGCAGTGTGCGAATATGCATTGTCAATGCACACAATGCTCGAGATGCATATCGGGCGTTTCTTACAGAGGGCGTGCACGAGATCATGGCGGAGCACCCGTGCAGAGTAAATGTAGTAGCAAAGTTGTACACATATTTTGTCACATAGTAAAGAGGTACACATATTTTGTCACATAGCAAAGCGGTACACATATTTTGATACATAACAAAGGTGTACACATATTTTGTCACATAGTAAAGCGATACACAAATTTTGTCACATAGCAAAGCGGTACACATATTTTGTCACATAGAAAAGTTGTTCACAGATTTTGTCATATAGCAAAGTTGTACACATATTTTGTCACATAACACAGTTGTTCACATTTTATGTCACATAACAAAGTTGTACACATATTTTGTCACATAGCAAAGTTGTTCACATATTATATCACATAACAAAGTTGTACACATATTTTGTCACATAACAAAGTTGAACACATATTATGGATCATAAAAAAGTCGTAAACATATTATGTCAAATAACAAACGTGTACACATATTTTGTCACATAACAAAGTTGTACACATATTTTGTCACATAACAAAGTTGTACACATATTTTGTCACATAACAAAGTGGTACACGTATTATGTCACATAGCAAAGTTGTTCACATATTATAGAACATAGCAAAGTTGTACACATATTTTGTCACATAACAAAGTTGGACACATATTTTTTCACATAGCAAAGTGGTAATCATATTATGTCGCATAGCAAAGTTGTACACATATTATGTCACATAGCAAAGTGGTACATATATTATGTCACATAGCAAAGTGTTACACATATTTTGTCACATAGCAAAGTGGTATACATATTTTGTCACAAAGCAAAGTGGTTCACGTATTATGTCACATAGCACAGTTGTACTCATATGCAATATAGTTTATTTACATCGTAATGTAGCAAACCGGTGCACATACCGGTATAAACAAACAATGAAATGTATACAGCACATAAGGCGCATCGAATTAAAATGATGCTTAGGCTTACCTTACACATTGAAATGAAGCAAAACAGTATAAATAAATTAGAATGCATCGATACGTTATGCATATCTTTCATTGAAGGTAATAGAAGCACAATGGTAAGCATCTATTACAATATAAAACAAACTAGCATGGGTTGAAAAGTGTATCTATAAGCAAACGGGTACGGATATTGCAATAAACCCAAACGGAACACGCACTTTAAATACAGCATAAGTTCATAGATATATGAATTTCATGCAGCGTTTTAAAAATATCAATGTTGACAAATGAGTTATTCATGTACAATGGTTTTGAATCATGTCCATATCAAGTAGTTTGTATGTGTACTTGTTTGTCAACAAGTATAACTTACTCGACAAAAAAAATACAGTGATAACTGTTTCGTATAAAAACGTATACTGACATTGTTTCGTCGTTATGCAATTTTTTTTAATACAGCCAAACTACATAAGAAGGCCTCAATGTAATTATGAAGGCTGAATATATGGTGAAATTTAGTGTGGCAAAATTATTATTTTGTCACGCGCCCAAACGAATGATCTTACTCGTGAGTGCGCGCGCAAAATTCACGTCGTCATGCATTGTCATAACAAAATGGCCGCCACGGGCATGCACAGTAGGGAATCTTGCTTTTTATCCCTTTAAACTAAAGAATATGAAAAGTTGTTATCAATTTCCAATAAATTTGTAACAAACTAATGGCTACGCGCAGCAGTCGACGTTATGATCAGAGAAACTGCAAACCTGTCGTAGTGTGAAATTTAATGAAATATGTAACATGAGTAATTTAAATGTCTTTAAACTTCGCAACATCCCCTAGTGTCGACTGAAATCGCCCGTGGACCCAATAAAATAAGGGCCCATCTCAACATAGGGAGCAGATGGCCTTAATGGTCCCGTGTCCTCGATAATTTGCCCCTCGAAATTTACTCGGCTTGTTTCAATAACTCTCGTCTGCCCGTTGGTGAACTGTCGTCTGCGTTAGACAATTTCACATCACGCGCTTTCACATCATTAAAGGAAACCACTTGTTCGCATTTGCCTAAGCTAAGTTCCCTGAAATTAAATAAAATCAAGGGACAATTTGTTTGCATCACTTAAATCACAAAAGAGCATATTTCTTAAATTGCAGACATTTCACTACTTTAACGATGTACATTGTACAAGTCGAAATAAACTGTCTGTCTGTCTTTAAAGAACGTGCTCACCCCACAATATTTACCGTAATAATTTACTGATTTATTTACATAACGATAACTTGTTATCTGGAATAATGCCATGCGTTGGTATTCATAACATACATGTTTAAAAATTGCAATAAAAATTTAATTTCTTAAATCTTACACAACGGTTACCGTCCAAAATGTTTGATTTTATATTGACTATTCAAACAAATGGGCAATAACAAACGTTATGCGAAACATTATTTTGAGTTCGTCGCTATTAAATACGCCATGTGCCACATTAATTTGAAAAATAACATGTAAAGCTTTAATCGTGTCGAGTAGTTTGTTTTGATCCTTGTTTGCAAACGACTTTAATTCACACGTGCGATGGTCTCACGGGATTAGCGATATTTGACGAGATTTACGTTGTTTTGTTTTAAAACGTCACGATAATCGTCTATCTCGCCTTCTAACGACCCGGTAGCTCATTAATTTAACGCGGGATGAGCCTTAGACGACCTTTTGACAAACTCCTCTCCCCAACTTCGAAGAGCGTGCTATCCTCTTTAATCTCACCTAAACGATTTATCGTGTTTAAACGAATCAACAGTGTTGTAGAAGTCAGATTATCGATAATTAATTCCTTCCGTTACCAAGGAACGCTTTAGTCTTTCAGCGTTTCATCCCCGATTTAACCGAAGCACGCCGCGTGAAAATTGCCGCCATGATGCACTTGACTTTGAAATTCGCCACACGAGTCGGCCATGTTTGCGCGTTCAATCCACGGTAATTGTGCTATCTATATAAACATAAAACGAGTTTAATTAGGGTCATTTACTGTTGGATACAAAGATATCCCCTTATTCGCTTACCCGACCGCAATAATCTCCAAACACACTCGGAAAGGGTAAACACAATGTCATGTAAGGTCAACATTCAAAGGGAACCTGAGGTCAATCATTCGAAATCTTTAAATTTTCAAACTGATGTTATTTTTTGTTCTATTTTTTAATTTGTGTGAGATAACACAAACGTTTAAGCAAAATGTGGCTATGTGACCAAACCATTGAAATTAGTTTTTTTCAGTTTTATTTTGATATTTGTCAATATCGTTATTTGCGACGTTTTTTTATAACTCATTTTGGTTATGAAAATTATCTAAATTTGTCTTAATTTTCACATATTTGGCTACGAAAATAATCACGTGTAACTTAAAGAAATCATGAATTACACGCTGTAGTTCTTATCAAGAAAGACCTTAACGCGATATCTGTTTGGTGCGTTATAAAAAAAAGATCATTGATGCATGTATAATTTTCCGCTTGTGATTTATAACTTTCGTTGGGTGTGTATGCTCTTTGATTCTTTTAAAAGCTACAGACGACATCTGTGCAGGAGCATCTTAATATTATAAAATGGTTTCTTGTTTGCAATTTGGTAAACAAACGTGGCGACACGCGTTATACCTTCGTGATGACACTGCTATAATTGTTTGTGTTTTTTGTCTTTGATTTTTTCTTGATAAACTATAAAAGATTTTACATAAATGAAACTCTTTTGCCAAATGAAGTGTGTTTACATTTATTTTGACACTGATAATCACGTGAAATAATAAATGCCATGATGCCGCCTTTAACCTGTCAAATTTTGTTCTCGTCCACGTACATATATTCGTAATAAAATCATTACTTGTAACCCTGTGCCTGTATAGCATTCGCACTTCCTTTGTTATTACTACTACTACTACTTCGACATTGACATAACATCTTATATTTAAATAGACGACCATCTTGTTGATAAAAAAGATAATTCTAAAACTTAAAAAAAAAATGGAAAGAAAAAATCATTTAAAGAGTATTTGGTTAGTCATAATAACAATACATGTATATGAAGCGGTATCTAACTTGACATTTACGTTGTGTGTGTTGTTTATATTATTAACGTATACAGTATACCGATAGATAATCAACTCTACGGCAACGGTTTTGAAGCTGACACTTTAAGGCCCGGTCATTACTACATTAGGAGGACGGACTCAACAATCCGAACACCAGTGTTAACAACTGTTGTGTCTAATCGGCCATGGTTGACACACAAAGATGAGCATAATCTAATACCACGAAAATTGCTTGGGAACCCGACCATTGACCATACACTTAATGACTACTTTACGACAATTTGTTCAATTTAATACACTAACTAAATCAAGTGGGTCTTATAGATTTTGACAAATGAGTCGATGGTATTTTAGAAGAATATCACGTGACATAATAACAATGTCGTTGAGGAAGCCGGTTTTTTCTTTCGCTCTGAGTATAGGTCCGGAGTAGGGTAGGCCAACCAACGGTGTTACGGTATTACCTCATATCAAAGAGCCCCTTATATTTAACAACCGGATGTACTATATTGTTATATGTAAATGAGAAAGGGTACTGTGAAACCGTAAACAATGCTTCTCCGAAACCAGAGCCCCTTTCGCCACACGACGGTTTCTACTTGTCAAAAAATGTTCCCTTCAAAGCCCTATTAAGGGCCGTAAACCGACTCTCCTTTTCTTGAAGGGGTCTTATGGGGAGGACCGCGGGCTTCTGTTCAGAGGGCTTAACACTGTTTAATGATATCCGTAAAAGACCGGGATTCGATTATCGCGGGTACGTACAAATTACTATCCCACTGGCCATTTAGGGTATAAAATTGCGTTATGGACTTTAAACGAAGTTTTCTTTTCTTTGTGGCGCCCAGGTTTCTAGTTATAGACACCCAAGATATGGCATGAAAAAAGGATTTACCACCAAAGAATGGTGTCGCTTATCCGATATACCGCAATGTCTTTTATTTCGGTTTTGACACCTTTAGAAAATACACTTTTTAATAACTGTAATATCAGGTATGAAACTCACACATTGCACGTTTGAATTATGTTTCATAAAGATTTGTGCCCGAAAGAATGCAAATTTCGTATCTACTATTCTTTAACTATATTAATGCGAATTATTTGATGCCACGGCATTTTTTATATTAATTCATTTCGTGATTCATTTAACTTTTTTATTTAGGTGTACAACAAGGCGACCCGTCGGTCTGTTTATCATTCAATGCATTCATTAATGCTCCTGAGACCATTTCTATGCAATGAAAACGCAAGGTGATCTTCGTATTTATCTGATGGCAGACATTTAATGGTTTTAATGCATCTTGAATACATCTGAATTTAGATGGACATGAAATCCTATATGGCGGCCTTATTTAAAATTAAGCGATGCTTTTCGGACACGGAATATTGAATTCGGACAAATATGGACTTTCGAGAGGGTTTAGATCTTGTTTAGTGACAGAATGATTGCATTTGCTCGTGTAAGATAGCGACAGGGGTCAATAAGGTGACAATAAATACAACTTCAAAGCGAAAAGTCTTGTCATACATTGTGTTTTAAATTTCTTAGATTTCTAATAACCCATTTATAATATTGATGCGTTTTTCAATTAAGAGAACAAACAATACATACTAGCAAGCCATTTATTAAAATAACTCATCGACATTTTTAAATTACTTTTACTGGTAAAAACGCGATTTTAATTGTTATAAACAATTTATATTGATTTACATACGTTTTTATATAATTTTAAACTACCATTAATTAAATCAAAACATTTCCGAGTTGCTGGGTTTGGTTTATTTACTCAATAACGAAAGCTGTGACTTATGCACTCACTTGAAGAAATTGTGTAATTGTGAAATTGTGTCGTGTTCCGGTAACATGGCATTTAGTTTTTGTGGTACCGACTTAAACGATGGAAATGCCCTAGGTTATGCATCGAAAGTGAGTAGCGTCATGCGAAAATGGGCCTTATGCTATCTGCGGCTAGCGTAGCTTCAGACCGACCTGCGTGGTCTCATAACGTGACATGGTAGCTCCTGACCAGACTGCGCAATTGCGCTGACCTTGTGCTAGGCTGGTCGCATTTGGTATATGACCCATTTTCGCATGACGCGGCTAATATGTGAAGCATACCTTTTAAATACTGCGTCAGATAATTGGCGTCAAAAATTTTAACTCGGAACAGAGGTTTCTTTCTTTTGGTTTTGTGGCTGATTAATTAGTAAAAAAAAAGACAATAATATATTTCATCTCAAAACTGTGCATCTCAATTGTTAATCAGTTGTCAACTTACTGTTTTTCTCTTTTAAACATCAGCTTACAATTAAACAATAACTAACATATTAGACTCTTTCTGTGAATAAGGGGTTTACTGAATGTATGTTTAGTGTCGTCCCAGATTAGCCTGTGCAGTCCGCCTAAACGAGATTTTCGCCAAGAAGAGTCTTAAAAGCGGAAAGTGTCGTCCTTGATTAGCCTGTGCGGACTTCACAGGCTAATCTGGGACGACACTTTACGCACAGGCATTAAACCCCATTTTCATAGAGGGAGGCGCATATATAATATCGCAACACATGTTCAAATAGCACTAACAAATTTAACACTAACTGCTTTACCAAACTCAAACTTACATAACTCAGAGCGATTAACTAAAGTTCAGTGTTTCAAACGGTTAAAGAAAAAAATATTCTATGATTGGTACGAATTCAACAACTGTATTGTATTTCGTCAGTTAACCAATTCATGGAGTCTAAAAAATGGAAAAAGGGGTGATATAAAATTGAAAACCTGTACGATCAATATAAATTCACAAAAATTAAAATACAACTTCTAAGAGGGTACGCCGTACAGACCCGTCTACCCGCCCCTTTTTGGCTAATTAAAGGGTGAAGATAAATAGAAGAATGACACAGTCACACTTTCTTTTTCATTTCTTTAGAAAATTAAATTAATATCAAACCTTACGTCAGAATCCGAGATTAAATAACGAGGACAAAAAGAGGAGAAAATTAGAGAACCGTTTTATACTTAAAAAGTCACTGCCCACATCGTGAAAGATCGAAAGCCTTCAAGATATATTACCCCCTTTCTAATGGGAGAGCCGCGCGTTGAGAGTCGGTGATATTAATTTCGTTTTGATAGCGTTCGAAAATCAGTTCTAATACAGCTGTGCAAATATCGGCACGCGAGCGGGGCTCTCCGCAGCTATGCCGGGCAACCCGCGACCAGACGCCCGTGTTTGCCTTACGGAATTAGTCTGGAGCCCAGCGTTGGCTGGTGGAATCTTGCTTTTTGAGTGAGTTTCTTTGTCATGGGTATGAGTAACTTTTGTCAACATTGGCTGGAGGAATCTTGCTTTTTGGGCGAGTTTTTTTTGTAATGGTTGTAATGGTTATGCGTAACTTTTGTCAACATTGTCCACAACTGAGTAGTAGCATTTGTATCGCCTTGCGGCTTATTCACGTTACATATGCCGGTATTATTATTGTATGATATGACACAAAGTCGTACCATTTAACCCTAATTACCATGCCACCTATATATTATATTAAATTTATTATAATTCAAATCATAATTTAAGCATGAATGCCGTAACTATGCAGGTAATTAGCATCAAAGTAAACACATCTGCCATCATTTTTATCCGAAAAAACAATATCCGAAATTGCACACTTTGAATTTAACGAGTGTTGGAAAAAATGTACAGCAAAAGATTCTCTACGATCCTGCAAATCAATTAATTTGATTTAAACAGAGTCAATGCAGTACACAGAGATTCAAATCTGACAAATTTATTGTGTTATTGGACTCAAAAGGCACTCCATAACTGAGTGCCGTGTTTGATGGTGAAGGCAATCTTTCAATCTGATTAACTTAAATTACGTTTCATTGGCTATAACTCAATAAAACTATTACAGAACTTTCTTAATCTTAAACGCATGATAGTTACTCCTTAACTACTGTCATATCGTTGTTTGTTGTTCTGAAAATGTAGAGCGTCCGACCTGCAATCGGACAGGTTGCGGCTTCGAAGCCCGATCCGGCAGCGTTCTCAAATCCTTAATAAATTATAATCTATTATGGTTCTACACAGAAAGCGGACTTAAGAGTGAATAAATACATCTTATCTGTTCGATGAAGTCGAGTTAAAATACAAATACGAAAACCAATGTGTTTAAATTAAACGTTATGATTATGTGAAAATGTGTATAAAAATTGCTGTAGTTCTTTCAGACTAATATTTTATCAGGTTTAGAAGGTACATGATTGACTCTTGTTTTGTTTTTTTTATCTTTTTGTTTAGTGCTGCTGTTTGTTTTTTATTGAGTTCAAATAGTTCATATTTAGTTTAAATTTCTGCGCTGCATTGTGGATCGGGAACCTGCGTCATCCTATTGTTGATAATACCGTGCTCAGATGTTTTCATACCATGCTTTTGCATACCAACACCATCTGATAATGATGGAATACGTAAATAGAAAGAATAAAAAGCGAGGATTATATTAAACCCAGAGCCCCCTAAATCAGTAATCATTTCTATTTTGCCTTAATTCGTCCCATAATCATGTCGAATAAAAAGGAATGATAAACTCGCGACGGAATAATCTTTAAAAGTCCACAATAAATTCTTTCGCCGCTATCAGGATTCCGCAATCACTAAAACATAACCCTTTGTGCCTACAACCGTAAATGACAAATAATGAACGATCTGGCCCATGGAATTGAGTTATTACAACTGTTGAGAAATAAAAATACAGTTTTATTTATTAATATTTTGGACATGTCGTCTTGTTTCATGTTTTATCCAACAGCAATAAGTGGCTGGCACATGAAGTTGAGTTATTACAACTATGGAGAAAAAAATATGTTATTTTTATTCATATCGAGAATATGTCATCTTGTGTCATGATCTATCTTACTACAATAAGTGTCGCATAAGACGAGTGCGCATGCCTCATGTCACCGGATAAACATTTGTATAATGTATCGTAGGTTTATGTCACATGGTTGATTTGAAACGCCGTCAACCCATAAACCGCTCAGTAAAAAAACGTTTATCAAAATGAATCAACGAACTATAACGTATTCATCTTTTGTTTGCATCAATAAACGTCGCAACCACCTAATCAATATTTGACATCCAGTCATAATTGGATTGTTACTAAACTCGCAAATGAAATATTGGACAGTCTGGTCACAGTTAACCAAATAGAGGCGTGTCACGCGCTGGTCCGCGAGATAGAGCGAGAAAGTGCGATAACTATCACTGCAAAGGTGTTGTCCTTCGCGCGTTGGCCATTATTAAGTGACACTTTCCTTATCATCGTCAACTGGACCTCGCGTTGACCGTTAGATTGTAGTCTGTGTTTATCTATTGTAGGAACGCGAGTGCTAATATAGACAAATAAATCTCCGATCGGTGTTCGGTCTGATATTCAGATACCGCTACATGTCAACAGTTCGGACATACACCAGAATTCATTTTGAATGCCAACGGCACTAGCAGACAATCAAACACTTTTTGCTTGTTAAATGTAAAGCAACACAACACCAACAAAGGTCTTGAATGTGCTAACAATATCCGTGGACGCTTTCATTAAATCGTGACATTAGCAAAGTCTGTTTCCTTTTACTGCTCCGTTTCGTTCAAAATAAGTATGATCATGCGTTCTGTTTAACGGAAAAGCCTTTTTATTTTTGTTATTTGAGTTTCATTATTTAATTCATTAATTCATCGTTCCATCCATCTACTCCAACCACCCACCCACCTACTCAATGGCAATACCAGTATCTATAAGAAAACCTTTAATCTGTTAACGCATTCTTATCATATATTTATCAATTACTCAATGCTTTAATGCCTTCAATGATAAGTAAGCTTTTAAAGGAATATGTACCCAATTAGTTTGACATTTCCTCTCGTTGCTATGGTTTATTCATAATTCATTAAATGATTCTTTTAAGTGACACTTGTCATATTATTTCTAAAACGTTGATTATATGTATAGTACATGCATAATTATTACACAAAATCTTATTCTCATATATATGTTATCCTAATGATGATTAGTTTGTTGCTGCTTCTTCTGATTATGATGATGTGGGACTTGATTAAGTGATGAGAGCAGTGATCTTAAATATAAACCAACGCGATGACAGAGTGATGTCGTCTACAGATGGTCCCGCGCGTGCCCAATGACAGCTCCTTTGTTTTATGACTGTATTTAAAACCGCTTTAAACCGTGTAAACAGAGAGAGAGAGAGAGAGCGGCTTGTGGTTAAAATAATAAATCACCTGAGTCGCGTGCCGGTGTCGAGATTTCTAAATTGGAAATATAAAAATTACAGGTGAATACGCGTATATACAGCATAACTCACTTCTTTTGGGTTTTACTTTGCCCAAAAACAAAAATGGATATGTTAACAGACCTTGAATCCTATTATAAACATCTGGGCCCTGTATCAGTATTGGTTGAAGCAAACAAAACGCCGGTGTAGTGGATGCAAACCATATTCCTGGAAGCATTGCCGGGTGTTCTATAAATTTAAGAACTCGTTTGCAAATAACAAGATGGATGGAATTTTTAAAAAAATGTTTTGAAAACGGCAAAGCAAAATCGGTGATATTTTCACAACTTTAATATTCAGCACACCGTCAGCTGTCGCGCAATTATCTTCAGCGTTTTTAACGATTAAGGTTTAGTTTCATATCACGTTTAATGCAAATTCGGACTTTTAAGTGCAAACAAGTGAAATCTTAAGAGTTTTATTCATATTTGCTCCCCAAACACTTTCCAATTTCAATACGATTGGATGTCATAATGTTTATCTCGAGAACTGTGTAAATATTGCGTCATAAAACATGGTGGTAACACGCCTAAGTGTCAATATCCGTCCCCTAATTCCAATTACGGCTACACTCCACTCTATGCGGTCAGCAATTAGGGAGCCCTAATATGTATTATTGACGTGGCAGCCCTGTTTATTTTGCTTCAAAGTGCAAATACAGCGGATAGATAATTGGTGAATTTTATTGACTGATAATTTTGCATCTGCTTCGAGCAAATTGGGTGCTGACAGCCTCCTAATAATTTACTTGTTTATGGTGATTTCGCGTGCAATTTAAATTACGCAATATATTGCTGGTATCTGTCGAATAGTAAATGTACTTTTGAATCATTTGTTGGCCATTTATATGTAAAACAATTAAGTTAATTATTATTGTCATTATGAAGTGGATACTTATCATTACTGTCAATAATATATCGGTGCTTACATTTTTAGTGATTTAATTTGTCGTTAGATCGAACTTTCATTTCTCGACATTAATTGTTTTTCAGTTCTTATTTCCGATATGATTATTTTGTCGTCTGCAAATGCACTTCCGGCACGCGATCTTGACCAGACGAAATCGCGCCATCAATCACGAGATCGCGCGGGTATCTCCATTTTCTGCGCGCGCGCTCCTGAAAGCCGTCTGCACAATAGACACGAAAACAAGTTTCTTTTTGTACATTATCATTAGCAAAATGAATCATGAATTATTATAGGGCTCATTTGACAATCGCTTGTCTTTTAGATGTATTGAAATGATTTGATTTTCGCGGTCAACTAGGCAAAGGAGGGTCCAAAAGTAGTGTCCAAAATTAATCCGCGACATCTGAAGCTATTTCTCAATTTGCTGCGAATCTGCGCATCCCATGAGAAAGGTCAAAGTGTGTGAACATGGAAATTTGACATTAATCCATGATTAATTGCCCATAAATATAAGGGGCCCAACTATCAATGCGGCGCACCCTTGAAGATTCCGATGCACATTGGAGTAATTGCTGCCCACAAATCGTTCAAAAATCGATCTGGAAGACCCAATGAATTTTTCAATTTCGATGCATACCCTCTGATCTTTTTGAAGGGGTGTATATCGATCGAAATTCTCATGGATCTGACCATAATCGCTCGCTTCCTTTGCGTTGCAAATACTCCTATTTTCAAAATTCAAAATTTATTAAACTCGGAGCCCGACATCTGTTGACCGGGCATTCCGTTTATAAAATATTGTTTCCTAAAACATCTCTTGTGATAGTGGATAACAACTAAATTTTTACATGTACTCCTGTTCATAACATATATATCAACTCATCGTTATAGGTGATAGCCTGTATTACTTTTTTTTCTTTAATTAATAATTTACATAATTTGTCATTAACGCGAGAAAAATCTGAATTGAATGACGTCTATTTATTAATTGATGCGGATGTCGCTTCGTTTTACGAAGACCTCTCCGAAAAGAGTTAGTATGGGGATTCTATTGATACTAAAGTTTCAATTAAAGGGACTGTCAATCACGAATGACGAAAAAAAAAAGTTCTTAAATACCGTATTTTTTACAATTATTAGTTTATTTTGATAAAAATATCACGACTGGTACATTACATTACTCGAAAAAAGTTGTTACGTTTTCATATTTTCAGTATATTCGGTAATACATTTTACTGGGTATTATTACCAGGTAACTACCAGATAACTATNCATAAAGATTGGATGAAAACTGTGACCTCTATTGTCTACACAAGGTTTTTCTATTATTTGACCTAGTGACCTAGTGTTTTCCCCAGATGACCCAAATACAATCCATACCCAGATTTCATCAAGATAAACATTCTGACCAAATTTCATAAAGATTGGATGAAAACTGTGACCTCTACTGTCTACACAACAAATTGTTGACGGACGCATGCACGCACGCACGACGGACGCCAGACATAACACGATCACATAAGCTCGTCACTTCGTGACAGGTGAGCTAAAAAAAGTTAAAGTTTACTTTCCAACATGCCATATTGCACGTACATGTACTCTCTTTAAAAACGAAGATTTTTGATCGCATACGTTGGTAACATAAACTGCCATATCATGTTCGTGATATAAATGTTTTATTAATGACACATTCAATTAAATTGATTTGCAAATGCATGTTAGACTTAGTATGTAAGTCTCCGGTTCAAAAGCATATAATTAAGAAATAAACTAATTAATATTGTTCATTTATAAAAAAAAATGTTGGTGAGACTTATCTCTTACATCAATTTCATTAATTATTTTTTGTTATTATTGAGTTTCTTTGTTATTTCCGTTTCAAATTTATTATGTTTGATTTTTACTTGCGGAAAGAATGTTGTTGTTTTTTCTTCTATTTTAGGTCGACGTTAAGTGTTTTTGTAATTTAATTCGTTTAATTATTCGCTTTCTTTATAAAAACAAGAGCTGTCACCATAGGATGACATATGCCCTCCTTTTCCACATTTTTGTAAACCTAAACGCAAAGTGTTTTTCCACATTTTTCGAAACCTAAACGCAAAGTGTGACGGAATTTCAGACGGACAGACAGACGGACAGTGCGATCACTATATGCCCACCTTCGGGAGCATAACAAAAACTTGTGTAAGACAGTGGTGGTGACATCGTTGCTGACGAAAAACAACGGACAGATCAAATATGACGTTAACTTGATAGGATTTCAACAAACCGATCGTTTAGTAGGTTAACCGGTTAACGTGTTGCATCCCTAGTTACAACATATGTTGCGTTATAATAAATTTATTAAACCCAATGCGGTCATTTGCAACACATGTTTCATGTAACCTTTTGATTATAGTGCAAACATTTTTCATAACTTATTCAAAAACGTCGTTGTTTTGGGGTATTAAAATTAAACGAATACGCACAAAGCATTAATCTTATTACAAAAATTTTAAAGCGCACTTATATTCAACACAGCAATATCGCTACTAATATCATGTAATCAAAGACCCGCATCATAATTTTTGCTAAATTTATGGGTACATAGTAATATGGTTTTACCTGTTGCTTTTTCCTTGCGCTTTTTGAAAATCGTTGCCTTAACAGTCTCCCGATCTTTATTGCATAATTGACTTTTAGTATCTAAAATAGAAAGCATACGTACGATTCAATCTGTATTACTCATACAATAAACATGTATGATGTGATCATCTTCGACGTAAACATAATCAAATAAGGAAATTATATATACTGTAAAGACGCATGCGGCAAAATACTTCTAAACTTACTTATTTATTTCTTTACCTAACATGGGCACGAAGAGTGATAGCAGAATGGTCATAAAAAGGTTTAAACTAGAAATGGGACCACCAGAGTTCGATTACCATGAGACGTGTTCATATTCTAATATTTGTTTACTCGATACTATGAAGTGTATCAATGTGAGTAAGGATAATAAAATCACCAATCTACACAGTGAGTTTTGTTTACTAGTTTGTTTATATTTCGTTGGTTATAAAACTCAGTATAAATAATGTTATACGTCAACAAATATTTAAGCGTAATATTCCATTTACAGTAAAAAACTGTTTTTTTACCGGTGGATAAAGTATCATTTTAAACACGGAACTTTGTACAGCGAAGCTGCCTACAAATAAAGAAACGGATCGCCCTATATAAACTAGAATGCACGTTTCAGAAGATAATAAAGACAGAATTATTCCAGAGCTCCAGATAACATGCGTAAAGGCGTAAAAATGAATTAAATTTCTTAAATAACAATTTAGAGGCATTATCCCCTCTTTTGGTCCGCGGATCATGTAGAATT
>VMBQ01007345.1:0-43292 GCA_007657795.1 Dreissena rostriformis | reverse complement strand
GCTCAATCAAACTTTCACAGTTTAATGTGTAGATGATCTCAACTACTGCGAGAATCTCAATCAAACTTTCACAGTTTAATGTGTAGATGATCTCAACTACTGCGAGAATCTCAATCAAACTTTCACAGTTTAATGTGTAGATGATCTCAACTACTGCGAGAATCTCAATCAAACTTTCACAGTTTAATGTGTAGATGATCTCAACTACTGCGAGAATCTCAATCAAACTTTCACAGTTTAATGTGTAGATGATCTCAACTACTGCGAGAATCTCAATCAAACTTTCACAGTTGAATGACCTCAACGAGTATATGATTGTAAAGAAGGGAATTTTTATCTCAACCATTTCAAGCTGAATTATGGCCCTTTGTCTTTTTATCCTCTGTAGAACTTAACTTAAAATTAATGAAATGATTTATTTCTGGGGCTGCTGCTCCCATACCATTGCTTATTAGAACTTAAACATGTGAAAATATTTTTGCAAGAAATGCAATACGTTCAAAACGAGGGTAAATATGGCGGCCTACACAAAATAAACAATGAACATATAGGTTTTCCTGGGACCGCTTATGTTGAACTCCCTCCTAATTGGTGTAGGTTTCACATTTGTGGTTTCTCTCTCACAGGTGTTGGAGGCCATGCAGGCAGCCGGCTTGGTGACCGACATTGGCAAACATACCAGTACAGTACATGACAGAGCACGATTCATGGTAAATATTGAACTTTGTAATGCCATGCCCCCAACATTATTCACCTGTTTAACCCTTTGAGTGCTGGAACCGGATTTTGAAGGTTTTTGCAAACAGTTTGGATCCAGATGAGACGCCACAGAACGTGGCGTCTCATCAGGATCCAAACTGTTTGCTATTCTGATAGTGGTCTTAGAAAAAAAATCGAAGAAAATGCTAATTTTAGAAATTCAGCAGACGACATTTTAGCAGACGACAAATTTCCCAGCATGCAAAGGGTTAATTGTAATGCCCCTTAGCAGCTTACTCAAGTTTTCAGAATGGTTCTATCATGAGTATCTGTGTAACAATTTCAAGATGTTTTGGTGAGTTTAGGTGGATTCAATGTTTCCAATACATGAACAGTTCTATATAACGTGCATTATAGCATAAAGGCATACATTTTTATGCCCCCGAAGGTGGGCATATAGTGATCGCACTGTTCGTCTGTCTGTCAGTCTGAAATTCTGTCACACTTTGCGTTTAGGTTTTGAAAAATGTGGAAAAACACTTTGCGTTTAGGTTTTGAAAAATGTGGAAAAAGGGGTCATATGTCATCCTATGGTGACAAGCCTTTTTATGCCCCCGCTAGGGTGGCATACAGTGATCGCACTGTCCGTCTGTCCGTCCGTCTGTCTGTCTGTCCTTCTGAAATTCCCTCACACTTGCGTTTAGGTTTCGAAAAATGGTCATTACTTTTGCAATATTGATCATAGCAACTTGATATTTGGCATGCATGTGTTTCTCATGGAGCTGCACATTTTGAGTGGTGAAAGGTCAAGGTCATCCTTCAAGGTCAAAGGTAAAAAAAATTAAAAAATCAAAGACGCAGTAGGGGGCATTGTGTTTCTGACAAACACATCTCTTGTTTTATTTAATTTAACAAACAACATATTTCCGTCTGTCCTTTTCAAGTTTGGGAGGACAAGAAGAACGTGTCTGAGGGTTGAAGGTTAATGCATGTGCGTAAAGTGTTGTCCCAGATAAGCCAGTGTGGACTTCACTGGCTTATCTGGGATGACACTTTACCCACATGCATTAAGCCCCCTATTGTCTGTTTGTTCCAGTTTGGTGAGGACAAGGAGAACCTTTCTGAGGGTGATGGAGATGATATGGGGGTCAGTGACAGCAGCTCCACCCTCACTGGGGACGCCTCCGACTCTGAGACACCCACAGCTACGCTGCTAAGGTACTGTTTGGGCATGGGGTAAGGAGGGGGTCTTTAAACCACATAAAATGTTATAAATCTGTTCAGCGTATTACTTTCACATTTCTCAAGCAATTAAATTGAACATTTTAATGCCATCACCATAAAGTATACATGTTCAAGGCACTTTTAATTCCTTGTGGCCCACAAATTGCTGATTTATTTGCACTTGAATAAAGCTTACACAAAGTTGCAGGGTTTAGTCAGGTTTGTGACAAAACTCAAGTTTAATGTATTGCTATTTCATTGTTTCAGCAGTGAAAGGAACATGTCTTACACATAGACAAAAGCAACCTCACTGCTAATGGGGCTTGTGATCAAGCTGCAATTTTTATAAACATACCCATTTTCCGAAGTCAACGTGAACAAAATAGCTATTGCATAGCATGAACAGTATTTACACGGGGCAATGACAATGCCTTCATTTCTCAAAAGAAATTTATAGTTTCAAAAGCTGTTTCCTATGCAGATTTTTACCACTACTTTTAATGATACTCTGAAAGATATTGATGGTACAGGTTATAATTGTATTGCCAGAAATGTGCTGTTTATCAAACCAGTTCAAACAGAAATGTGCTGTTTATCAAACCAGTTTAAACAGAAATGTGCTGTTTATCAGACCAGTTCAAACAGAAATGTGCTGTTTATCAAACCAGTTCAAACAGAAATGTGCTGTTTATCAAACCAGTTCAAACAGAATTGTGCTGTTTATCAGACCAGTTCAAACAAATGAGCAGCGTTCTAAGAAAACAGGGTTTGAATGCATGTGCGTTAACCCTTTGAGCGCTGGAACCGGATTTTGAAGGCCTTTGCAAACAGTTTGGATCCAGATGAGACGCCACAGAACGTGGCGTCTCATCAGGATCCAAACTGTTTGCTATTCTGATAGTATTCTTTGAAAAAAATCAAAGAAAATGCTAATTTTAGAAATTCAGCAGACGACATTTTAGCAGATGACAAATTTCCCAGCATGCAAAGGGTTAAGTGTAGTCCCAGATTAGCCTTTGCAGTCTGCACAGACTTATCTGAGACGACACTTAATACACATATTTTAAGCCCCCTTTTCCCAGAGAGTGCCTCAAATGTACATCTTTGAGAATCCCCCCATGATTCACAACAGCTCAAAGTGCCACAATCAAGTGGGTGTAATTTATGGACCTTGTAGTTATTGACCCTCATAATGATCTCTGCATTGTGTAAATATATCACACAAGAATTTGAGGTCAGGTGTTTGAAAACATGAGGTGAAAAACATTGGTGATTTAAGTTCTTAAATGTCAAGTGATGAATATAACAGTTGTGGCTGGTTCTTACTGTGTACATCAGATGGCAATATATTTGTTATTGATTTGTTTTGAATTTCTTAATACTTCATTATTTTACCTGTTAGGCATTTAGTGCATAGTTAAAAGTAAAAAAAACATTGAAAAGTTTTAATATGGAAGATACTTAAATGTTTTTACTATTTTCATCCAATTGGATTGTAATTGAATCGATAATTTTGCTCCAAACATAATGAATAGTTTTTCATCAGTAAACAGTTAATCCTGAGGGCACAGGGAATACATTTCAAACAACAAGACAAACTTAACACAGACATGTGTTACATCTTTATAAAGTAAACGTTATAAATAAATTGGAAAGGTAGTATTATTGACTGAGCTAAATCAAGTATAGGTAATGCATACAAATGTGTCCAGGGTATAGAATGAATAGTTCTGGAGAAATATCATTAAGAGCCAAGTGGAAAGTGTTAAAAAGAAGTTCACAAATTCACATGCTGACTTACATTTCAGAAACAAAATGGACATAGATGGCACCAGTAATTCTCGAACACTCAACACCAAAGACGTGTTGAAACCGTCCCGACAAAAGAACATAGACCTCCCAGAACCCCCGAGCAGTAATACACGAACATTCCTCGGTGATTTGTCAATCGACGTCAACAGTGTTACCTCAAAATTCACGCAAGCTCTGCAGGAGAAACTGAACACTGAACCGCGATCGCTGTCCGGTAGATTTAACGGTTTGAACGGGGACGATAATTATTTAAGTGATCCGGATCGGTTGAACGATGGCGGTGCACGGAGTCGAGCGGAGCGCATACAGGCTATCAAGGACACTGCAGCCACGCTGCAGAATAGACTGAAAGAGGAGGCCAGGAAGATACAGGCTCAGTCTGTGAATCACTCAGAGGAAAGTGAGTACACTGGTGTTTTCTCACTATTTTGGGAATGGGGCCAGGGCCCTTTAGATTGTGAACAATCACGTTGTTTTGACTTAAATGGAAAAATTGGTGAAGTTTTTTGCTTTGCTAACAAAACAATTGAGAATAAGTCCGCCTGTAGCACAATTTTGAAACTGGATATCAATTCAACTAATTTGCTTGTTGAATTATTATTTTTGAAACCTTCAATTGGGAATTTTGGGCACTCATTTATATACTTTTTAAATTTTGACATTGGGAAGGGGGCTGAATGTCAGCCCCAAATCTGACTTAAAAAAACATTGGAGTATCGAGTTTGGATGAGCAAACTGTATGAAGGTGCTGTTGAACTTTAATTTCTTTTTAGATGAGATTTTATGCTGAGGTATCTACTTCCTAGGTCAATATTGCATGATACTGGTGGATATCTTATTGTATTTAACCCTTTGCATGCTGGGAAATTTGTCGTCTGCTAAAATTTTGTCTGCTGAATTTTTAAAATTAGCATTTTCTTCGATTTTTTTTCAAAGAATACTATCAGAATAGCGAACAGTTTGGATCCTGATGAGACGCCACGTTCTGTGGCGTCTCATCTGGATCCAAACTGTTTGCAAAGACCTTCGAAATCCGGTTCCAGTGCTCAAAGGGTTAAAGGCTAAATGGTAAAAAACTGTATATTAGTGTAATTATATTATTATCTACCTATTGTGCCACATTTTTAAATGTCCCATTGGGACATAAAATATATGTCAAGCTCGCATGGAGCTAATTATCAAACAACAGAAAACCAAAACTGAACAAATGTGAAATTTTTAATTTACCTAAAGTGTCTGAAGATGCTTTCATTTATCCCCTGTTATTACTAGTTCTATCCATCAAGAAACATGTGCAATTCCATTTGCATTTACAAAAGTATACAGAGCAAAAGGTCTTTTTATTTAAACCAATTTTCATAAGAATTCATATTGATCACACACATTGTAAACAGTTCACGTCTTAATATAGCTGTCCATGTCATGCCAAAATTGAAAAGTAAAGAACGCTGATTCTGCCATTTTATATTGAATGTTAAACAGAAGTAACTGTTTGTGTTTTTGTTCGGTAAAATAGACCTCATTATAGACCAAAGTCGACATTACGTTGTATCTCCATCTCTACAGAATGTGATATTTATAAATGTAAAAGGATGGTGATTGAATGACAATTTTTACATGGAAAAGAGACAAAAGTATAAGCATAATTTCTTCTTTCTTTCATATCATTAAATGTTATTAAATTTGGAACATCTGTATTAACAAACAACCACTACCAGTAGTCAGGATCTGAATTAATCGGTTCCTAAATACCAAATCTAACACTTCATTACTTATAATATGAAATAAGATATTTCTGAAATAATCGAATGGGATTCAAGTTTAAAAACAGGAGAGTTCTTACCTAAAAAGTAACGGGTATTTAAAGCACAACATCGAGCCCTGTAAATGTTCAGTAACATTATATTCACTATCTTCAATTTAAATAATCAAAACTAATGGGATGTGCAACAATGTAGTTCTAATATTGGAATTTTAAAGAAATACAAAAAAAAAATGTTTTTTCTCTATTGATGCATCAAAACCCCTGTTCACCAACAGGAACAGTCATTGATCAACTGATTCACAAACTCACCTGATTGAACCCTCTATGCCATAATATTTCCTAGTGACTATTTTGTAACACACATTTTCAGATGGTGNGGGATTCAAGTTTAAAAACAGGAGAGTTCTTACCTAAAAAGTAAGGGGTATTTAAAGCACAACATCGAGCCCTGTAAATGTTCAGTAGCATTATAGTCACTATCTTCAATTTAAATAATCAAAACTAATGGGATGTGCAAAAATGTAGTTCTAATATTGAAATTTTAAAGAAATACTAAAAAAAAATGTTTTTTCTCTATTGATGCATCAAAACCCCTGTTCACCAAGTTCACCCTTTGAGCGCTGGAACCGGATTTTGAAGGCCTTTGCAAACAATTTGGATCCTGATGAGACGCCACAAAACGTGGCGTATCAGCAGGATCCAAACTGTTTGCTATTCTGATAGTATTCTTTGAAAAAAATCAAAGAAAATGCTAATTTTAGAAATTTAGCAGACAACATTTTAGCAGACGACAAATTTCCCAGCATGCAAAGGGTTAAAACAGGAACAGTCATTGATGAACTGACTCACAAACTCACCTGATTGAACCCTCTATGCCATAATATTCCCTAGTGACTATTTTGTAACACACATTTTCAGATGGTGCTAGCAAACCCTCGGTGCGGTGGAACGATACAGACGTTCGACCGCGAGAGAGGGAGGAGGAATTCATGTCTCGCTACGAACGTGTTACCGCTGCCAATGACAAGTTCTCTGTATTTACTTCAAATCTTCCAGGTCTGGATGTATTATTAGTTATTAATTATAATTTTGTTGTTCTTGTGGAATAATTTACACAGATGAATTATGTTAAAGGTATTTTTGATGAAAATTGTTCATAAGTATCAGGTTTGATAACTAAAAAGAAAACTTAAGCTGTCTTAAACTTAACAGAAATGTCATTTTTTCTCTTGTTTCTCTGAATCAAAAAATAATTTAGGTGGTTGGGTCTTTAAAAAAGTGCTGGAAATAGAAAACTTAAGCTGTCTTAAACTTAACAGAACTGTCATTTTTTCTCTTGTTTCTTTGAATCAAAAAACAATTTAGGTGATTGGGTCTTAAAAAAAATGCCGACCCCATCTATTTTATTCTTGAATTCGTCGATTCTGGCCTAGACTTTCTACTCATCACTTGTAACAAGCTCATTTTTAAACTGGAATTTTCATAATCAATAATCTTGTTCATTTTTGCAGGCTCCCAACCACGTTCTGTGCAACCAGAGCCATCGGGTCCCAGCGCTGAAGCAACAAAACCCTCCAAACTCACCTCAAACCGAGTACCAGACAAAATGGACGACACAATCACAGAGACTTCAACGTTCAGTGAGATCACACTCACAGACGAGTCGGACTCAGACGATTTGATGGGACGAAAGGTAGGGATTAGTTTAAACCGATTTATTTAAGCTGGATTGCATCGATATCCTCAGGCTTATTGAAACTTTCTCGAGTCTGTTTCCTGGGTAGAACCAGTACTTCGTGTCATTTGAGGAGATCTAAAGAAGGCTGTCACAGTGGGGATCTCACTTGTTAATTCCCGGTCGCTAGGCGGACACCAAATCCACTATGCCATGGGAACCTTTGGTTTGGATTGTAGATTTTCTATCATCGCACTGACAGATATTCTGGATATTTCCAACTAAAAGCTTTCAGTGTATTTTGCATTTTCTCCAAAAGTGAAATTTTAACAGGTGTCAGGTTTTTTGAAATTTATATGTTTTTAGTAAATAAGTACTACTATGTAAATAAATGACAAAATTCTGATCTTTGTTTTGTTTAAAAAAAACATTTCCTTTAAAGTCGAACAAGAAAGCTTGTATAGTACAAGCCTTGTAAATAATGTTGAAAGCAGGACTGGTGCTATAATCTCATAATTAGGGATGTGATGTAAATGAGACTTTACAACTGAATTTGTGTCCCAGATTGGTACCGGCCTGAGGAAGACAGAGTACCATGTCGGATCATCAAAGTCCGACATGCCAAGCGGACCCCTGAACATCCCCCCACCCATGCAACCCGTGGTCAAGGCCAGTAACTCCTGGGAGAGCCCTTCAGTAGACGACTGCAATGTGTTCAGCATATACTCACGGCGACAACAAGAGAGAAGTAGGTGGAATTAATTCAAACTTTTATCACAACTTTTTCTGATTTTGTTTTAATGAGTACTTCTGTTTAATTTAGAATAAAGTAACAACTTTGAAAACTTATCTTATGTACCATCAAGAATGATGACTTTTATTTTCAAGTTTTCCTTCCAATTCATTTTCTTGTCTCCACTTTTTATTTGTTAAATATCAATTTAACAAATATTAAATTAATAATTAATCCCCATCTGAAATATGTTTTCGTACAGATTAATTATACTACTTAAAATTTTAATTCATATGGCATTTCCTTTTTTCACCTTTCGTCATTTGAATTCGCTTTTTTGGAAGATAAAACATATCAGTATGTGTAATGATCAATATCTTATTCTCAGTTATAAGGCCTGGTAGAGAGCCCATGTCCAAAAAGAAGCCCACAGTCTCAGAGCCCGATGTGAAGCCCACAAGGTCACATGATCAGTTGTCAGCCCCGCAGCCCAAGCCCCGTGGGGCCCGGAGTACGTCGCCTGGGCTTGGGTCAAGGTCACAGCCCACCGAACCTTTACGCACACTGAGTCCTTCTGAACGAACAAAGTGAGTGTGTGGTCAGGTGTAGAGGTTTGTTTTATAGGTTTGTAAGATGGTTGACTTAATGTAAACAAAATCACCGGAAAAAGGTCTCCACCGATAAAAGGTCACCGTAAATATGTATTGTCACATTTTTAAATAATATAGAAAAATAGTTGTTTAAACATAATTAATTAGTAAAAAGATGATACGATTTTAATTTGAAAAAAAAGAAGCTGTATTGGGACTCAAATCTGGGACCTCTTGTAATATAGACCATCGTACAATGAAATTTCAAAAGTGATCATGAATTGACTGTTTCTAATCAGCAGAGTTGGAAATTATACAGTGGCCCCTCAAATGTTAGTGTATTTCTAAGCAACACTCAAAATATCCTCTGCCCAGTATTGAAAGAACAAGGATGGGCAACCCTGGTCAAAAAGTTGGTTTCTATCACTGAATCAGGTTTTTTTAATCTGTTTTGTTTGTGTGTGTAGGTCCCAGCCAAGGTTTACTGCTGATACAGAGGAGGAAGAGGACACTTTGGATGAGGAGTCCTACACACAGTCATTTGAGAGGTACGCTATACTTGCTACTTTACACAGTAAAAATCGGATCCATTCATGCAGTCTGGTCTGGAGCTACCCTGTCCACTAGATTGTCAAGCAAGGTTTATTGGTTTCATTAACAGACGGTGTAGCTTCTAATCAGACTTCATGGATGCTCAGTCTGGTCTGGAGCTACCCTGTCCACTAGATTGTCAAGCAAGGTTTATTGGTTTCATTAACAGACGGTGTAGCTTCTAATCAGACTTCATGGATGCTCAGTCTGTTCTGGAGCTACCCTGTCCACTAGATTGTCAAGCAAGGTTTATTGGTTTCATTAACAGACAGTGTAGCTTCTTATCAGACTTTCTGGATGCTCAGTCTGGTCTGGAGCTACCCTGTCCACTAGATTGTCAAGCAAGGTTTATTGGTTTTATCAACAGACAGTGTAGCTTCTAATCAGACTTCCTGGATGCTCACACTGGTCTGGAGCTACGCTTGCCGCATATGGCATAAGACCCATTTTTGCATGATGTGGTTCAAATGTGGACTACCTTAGTTCTACAGACCATTCATAGCTTTTATGGATTTGAAAGTGAAATCATTTCACTTAAATAGCACCTATTTTAGACATTTCTCTGGGGCTTCCTTAAAGAACACTAGTAGTAGCCATGTTATAGATAATCAGTCCCTTTTCTGTTGATGCAGTGAGGAGATCACCAAACACAGGAGTGTATCAGATAAGAACGCTGCAGCCTTTAGTCAGAAAAGTTTGCCATCTTCACTGAAAACTGCGTCTGCCAAAGTGTCGTCTAGTGCCAAAGTGTCGTCTAGGAAACCAGAAAGAATGTCTCCAGACGTTGAATCTAGTATCAACGAAGATTTCTCACAGGTAATCTTTAATTTTAGGTGTAAATATTTCATTTAAACACCATTTCTCACTCCATTTAAGTGCTATTTTCAGGTATATTGCTTGGCCTGTAATAAATGTTTTTTATTAAACTTACATTTTGTGTTATTGTTTTTACTTTTTATCCCCGCCAAAGGCGGAGGGATATAGAATTGGCGTTATATGTCCGTCTGTTCGTCATTTCGTCTGTCACAAAATTTTGAAATTGGCTGGGATATCAACTCAACGAATTTGCTTCTTTAATATGAAATCTTTGACTATTTGTAATTTGAAATTAAGTGTGCATTGTGAATTATTGTTTACCTCTGAGGAAATTTATGAAAAACTAAAACCTGATTCTAGAAAGAAGAATATTAATGAATTAAACCAAATACTATTTTAAACTTAGCAGAAGATTCATTTTTGCTGTTTTACTTTTCATTTAAATCAATTGGATTTTTTTTTTAAGAAGACAAAAATACTTAAACAACCACTGTATTAGTTTAAACCTATTTATTTGAGCATGGTTGCATTGAAAGCCTAAGTTTTATTTAAATGCTCTTGAGTCAGTGTCATTGGTAGAACCAGTTCTTGGTGTCTTTGGGGGAGATCTAAAGAACGCTCCCCTTTATTAATGCCACTTGTCTACTGATCANCCACAGAACGTGGCGTCTCATCAGGATCCAAACTGTTTGCTATTCTGAAATGCTAATTTTAGAAATTTAGCACACAACATTAAGCAGACGACAAATTTCCCAGCATACAAAAGGTTAAGACAGGCTTCAAACTAGTGACATTCCAATTGTTCATGATAAGTTTTCATGTGCAGTCTTTTAAACATGACATGATGTTTTCTTGTAGATTCCAAATCAACAACTCCCAAAACGCCGACAACATCCANTTTACTAATTAAAATGAATTTTACTATAAAAATTTGTTTTAGGTGTAAATATTTCATTTAAACACCATTTCTTACTCCATTAAAGTGCTATTTTCAGGTATATTGCTTGGCCTGTAATAAGTGGCTTATATGAAACTTACATTTTGTGTTATTGTTTTTATCCCCTGCAAAAGGCGATGGGGTATAGAATTGGCGTTGTATGTCCGTCCGTTCGTCATTCCGTCTGTCACAAAATTTTGAAATTGGCGGGGATATCAACTCAACGGATTTGCTTCTTTAATATGAAATCTTTGACTATTTGTAATTTGAAATTAAGTGTGCATTGTGAATTATTTTTTACCTCTGAGGAAATTTATGAAAAACTAATACCTGATTCTAGAAAGAAGAATATTAATGAATTAAACCAAATACTATTTGAAACTTAGCAGAAGCTTCATTTTTGCTGTTTTACTTTTCATTTAAATCAATTGGATTTTTTTTTAGAACAAGACAAAACTACTTAAACAACCACTGTATTAGTTTAAACCTATTTATTTGAGCTTGGTTGCATTGAAAGCCTAAGTTTTATTTAAATGCTCTTGAGTCCGTGTCATTGGTAGAACCAGTTCTTGGTGTCTTTGGGGGAGATCTAAAAAACGCTCCCCTTTATTAATGCCACTTGTCTACTGATCAAATGATTGCCCTACAGGATGAAGCCACGCCTCGTGCAGACATACCGCTTGCGGCAGCCACAGCTATATCAGAGCCCCCTCGTCTTTCCCCAACCACGCTGGAACAGAAGTTCTACTCAGCGCTCAACGACCTTGAAACCATGGAGATGTCAATAAAGCAGCTCACCACTGTCGACCGAACGCGCGCCGTTGCCATGGCGCAGCAGGAAACGGTGTCCCTGGCCCAAATGTTGAAGGTAGGCTATTTTCTTTATTAAAGTAATCAAAGTTATGAAAACATAAGGAAATGCAATATAGCAATAAATTAAACATTGAAATTGTTTGAGTGACAATGGAACAAAATTTCTAAACATTTAGTAATTATTTTATTCAAACTGTTGAAAAAAGGTCGCCGTGGCGTAGTGGATATGGTGTCCGCCTAGTGTTCGGGAGGTCATGGGTTCGAACCCCACTGGGAGCGTTCCTTTGATCTTCCCAAAGACACCAAGTACTGGTTATAGTCCCAGGAAACGGACTCGAGAGCTTTTATATAAGCCTACGGCTTTCGATGCAATCGAGCTTAAATAAATAGGTTTAAACTTAACTGTTGAAAACTCATTAGAGTGACCTTAAAGGCTTGAATTTGGATCCTAGAAAGTGCTTAACCCTTTAAGCGCTGGAACCGGATTTTGAAGGCCTTTGCAAACAGTTTGGATCCAGATGAGAAGCCACAGAACGTGGTGTCTCATCAGGATCCAAACTGTTTGCTATTCTGATAGTATTCTTTGAAAAAAAATCGAAGAAAATGCTAATTTTAGAAATTTAGCAGACAACATTTTAGCAGACGGTAAATTTACCAGCATGCAAAGGGTTAAAGGCTTGAATTTGGATCCTAGAAAGTACTTAAAATGGTTTAAATGTTATAGACTTTGTTAACATTTGTTTAGGTTTTCCACAAAACTTCTGTTAACGAGCTTAAATTGTTTCCCCGAAACCGGCTTTTTCTGCTATTTTTACCAATTTTTTTAATTAACCAGGCCATATCATGCCGTTGTTTAACGCACTTTGCCATGCCACTATGCCCTTCTGGGTAAGATACTATAGTCTATCTCTCTGCACTTTGTTATCAGGCCAAGCAGCAGGCTCACGAGCTCCAGATGAAGGAGATTGCGCTGAAGGCACAGGCTGAGGCCAACGAGTCCACCAAGCAGCTTGAGGACTACAGGAAACGTGCGTCGGAGTCCGTATTCACTGCGGCAGATGAGATTGCTAAGGTAAGGCCCGAAACAAACAATATTAGGCATTTCGGTTGCACGGTTAGAAAAATAACAACGTTTGTAAGGAATTGAATGTTTGGCGGGTTTGATAAAAAAAAAAAAAAAAAAAAAAAAAAAAAAAAAAAAAANAACTATGGGTTAAAGAATGAAGAATATTACTCTATATGATCGATTCAACTGTATAAGGGTTGTTACTCCAAATAAAGGGGATGTAACTCTTATAGGGATATATGTCGTGGTAAGGGATGTAATTCAATAAAGGGGTGTAACTCTGTATTAGGAGAGTAACTCTATTCTAGGGGTGTAACTCTGTGAAAGCGGTGTAACTGTGTATAAAGGATGTAACTTGGTATCATCGGCGTAACTCTTTTTTAGCGTCCTCAACTCGTATCCTGGACCATGACTTGCACTCCCTGTTTGCTGGTGAGGAGGGCTTTGACAAGTTCACTGAGGAGATGGTACGACAGTTTATGAAGGAGGAGGAGCTTAGGGCACATCATCAGGTATCACAATTATAAAGTATTATTATTGTTATTAACCCTTTGAGCGCTGGAACCGGATTTTGAAGGCCTTTGCAAACAGTTTGGATCCAGATGAGACGCCACAGAACGTGGCGTCTCATCCGGATCCAAACTGTTTGCTATTCTGATAGTATTCTTTGAAAAAAAATCAAAGAAAATGCTAATGTTAGAAATTTAGCAGACAACATTTTAGCAGACGACAAATTTCCCAGCATGCAAAGGGTTAATATGTGAGCCTTGCTTTGGAAAAACAGGATTTAATTCATGTGCTTAAAGTGTTGCCCCAGAAGTCTCTTCTTTTTGAAAATCCAGTTAAGGCTGAAAGTGTCGTCAATGATTAGCCTGTGTAGACTCGACTGGAACAGGCTAACCTGGGAGAACTCTTTATGCACATGCATTAATCAACATTTTTGCTGAGCGAAGATCTATTATTAGTATCGTCCCCTGCCAAAGGCAGAGGGATATAGAATTGGCGTTGTTCGTCTGTCATTCTGTCTGTCACAAAATTTTGAAATTGGCGGGGGATATCAATTCAACGAATTCGCTTGATATTAATACAATTATTGTTGTTATTATGATATATTTATCTACTGAACATCATACTGTTGAAACCCAGGCTCAAATTCATTGGGACCAAGATTGTTCCTGAGGCATCAAACCTTAAATGTAAAGGATTCCTAGTTTGTAAATATATAATTGCAGGGTTTTTTTTGGCCCGATTTTATAGCCGAATAACGGCTNAACACTTATGGCCTTCACAATAAATCATTGTTACAACTTGGTTTAACAAACTGAACAAGGTGGTATGTAAAATGATCCTTAAAAACACTTTTTTATGTCCCACACAATAAATCATGATTAAAAGTATTTGTTCAACAAACTTAACAAGGCGGTATTTAACTCCACTTGCAGGCACGAGGTGAGGGCTCCACATTGTCTGAGACCACAAAGAAGTTGATAGAGAGCCAGACGGAGGCAGTGAAGGCTCTTACAGACGCGGTCAAGGCTACAGTGCCGGGCGTAGAGGGACCTCGAGCCAAGCCTCGTGTTGGGAAGTCACGAGAACACGAGGAGACTGAAAGCCAGGGTAGGGGTCTTACATGTTTATCATTTTTTAATTTCTTTCAGGGTTTTTGTCATCACTTTTCATAAATGTGGCTTCACCAAAATTCCTGTTTACTGATTACATGTGGTAAATAATAAGTTAAAAATTGAATTGAAGAGAGTTTTCTTTGCTCATACAGGTTTTCCTATGCAGGTACAAGTTGGTAGTTTTTTTTTGTTTTTTTTTTAATGTTTTTCATCTACAATTTGGATGACTATCTGAAACTGAATCTTGTTGTAGATCCTTTCTGTAAATTTACAGTGTAGATCCAAACTGTGCGAGGATCTACAACAATATTTCATGGATGAATTGAAATCGCTTTATTTCTGCATTTTGCTATTTATCATCAGAGCAAACTTATGGGCTAATAAAAGCTTGCATTAAGCCCAGTTTTCCCAGAACACGGCTCATATTAACTATGGGTTCACGTGTTTAGCCAATTACTCTATGGACGAGTCACTGACAGAGGACGAGTCTTTCTTTGCCATCCTGCCGTCACAAAGTCACAGAAAGAAGGGGAAGCAACACCATTCAGACAATGAATCAGTCACCTCTGAAGGTACATTATTTTTTACATCATGGTGGAAAAGTTGGGTAACTATGGGCATGGGAAATGACTATAATGAGGGGAATAACTCTGTGTTTCAGAAGTAACTATGGGTTAAAGAATGAAGAATATTACTCTATATGATCGATTCAACTGTATAAGGGTTGTTACTCCAAATAAAGGGGATGTAACTCTTATAGGGATATATGTCGTGGTAAGGGATGTAATTCAATAAAGGGGTGTAACTCTGTATTAGGAGAGTAACTCTATTCTAGGGGTGTAACTCTGTGAAAGCGGTGTAACTGTGTATAAAGGATGTAACTTGGTATCATCGGCGTAACTCTTTTTTAGCGTCCTCAACTCGTATCCTGGACCATGACTTGCACTCCCTGTTTGCTGGTGAGGAGGGCTTTGACAAGTTCACTGAGGAGATGGTACGACAGTTTATGAAGGAGGAGGAGCTTAGGGCACATCATCAGGTATCACAATTATAAAGTATTATTATTGTTATTAACCCTTTGAGCGCTGGAACCGGATTTTGAAGGCCTTTGCAAACAGTTTGGATCCAGATGAGACGCCACAGAACGTGGCGTCTCATCAGGATCCAAACTGTTTGCTATTCTGATAGTATTCTTTGAAAAAAAATGAAGAAAATGCAAATTTTAGCATTTCAGCAGACGACATTTTAGCAGACAACAAATTACCCAGCATGCAAAGGGTTAAAGAACGCTCCAACAGTTGGGATTGAACCGGTGACCTCCCATATAGTTCATAGTATCAATTATAGTTATTAGTAATACACCATTTATTAGTAATACAACATCAAAATTGGGTACTCTGGGGTATTTATGTGCCCATGCAGTGGGAGGCATTAAAAATTGCACTTTTCTGTATGCACGTACGTACCTACGTCCCGAAGCCTGTGTTTTGAACTCCTCGTTAACTACTGGGAGGATCTTTCAAAGTTGAATATGTAGATGATCTCAACTACTGCGAGAATCTCAATCAAACTTTCACAGTTGAATGTGTAGATGATCTCAACTACTGCGAGAATCTCAATCAAACTTTCACAGTTTAATGTGTAGATGATCTCAACTACTGTGAGAATCTCAATCAAACTTTCACAGTTGAATGTGTAGATGATCTCAACTACTGCGAGAATCTCAATCAAACTTTCACAGTTTAATGTGTAGATGATCTCAACTACTGCGAGAATCTCAATCAAACTTTCACAGTTTAATGTGTAGATGATCTCAACTACTGCGAGAATCTCAATCAAACTTTCACAGTTGAATGTGTAGATGATCTCAACTACTGTGAGAATCTCAATCAAACTTTCACAGTTTAATGTGTAGATGATCTCAACTACTGCGAGAATCTCAATCAAACTTTCACAGTTTAATGTGTAGATGATCTCAACTACTGCGAGAATCTCAATCAAACTTTCACAGTTTAATGTGTAGATGATCTCAACTACTGCGAGAATCTCAATCAAACTTTCACAGTTTAATGTGTAGATGATCTCAACTACTGCGAGAATCTCAATCAAACTTTCACAGTTTAATGTGTAGATGATCTCAACTACTGCGAGAATCTCAATCAAACTTTCACAGTTTAATGTGTAGATGATCTCAACTACTGCGAGAATCTCAATCAAACTTTCACAGTTTAATGTGTAGATGATCTCAACTACTGCGAGAATCTCAATCAAACTTTCACAGTTTAATGTGTAGATGATCTCAACTACTGCGAGAATCTCAATCAAACTTTCACAGTTTAATNGATATGACTGAATTACTGCTGAAAACGGTAAAAAAAAAATACATTAAAAACAAAACAAAACTCTTAATTTTCTGTGACAGATGAAACTGCAAGAGCAGCAGGATGAAATACGACGTCTGCGTGAGGAAAACAAAGCTGCCGCCAAAGAAAGGCAGCGAAAGCTATACGAGGAGATCAGTAAGAGACAGGCTGCAAGGTCAAAGGCTGCCAAGGTCACTGAAGGTCAGCCAGGGGTTAAAGGTCGCCTGGCCAGGCCTGCAGACGTCCACACAGAGGCAGAGTTCAGTTCAGTGAGTATATGTGAAATGTTTAATGTGAAATGTTTAGTGCGAAATGCTGTATGAGCAGACTTGATAAGTTTGCTAAGTGCTCCAGCTAAGTGGAAATGGAAGGGCACAGCACCCTGCCACCTTAAGGTCCTACACTGACGCATCGGACAACTGCCATGCCCTTTTTTATCTGATCATTTGATTATACAGCAAATATTATTTGAAGATTAAAAAAATAAATTAATTTTTGTATTAATAATAGATTTATTTACTACAGAAACATGGTTTTAAAAGAAAAAACATGTACGGCAATATGAAATATATAACTAATACATGCTATATTCAAAATATGCTGCAGGGATAAAACGTGTAAGACTACGTGCGTTTTTGTTCCATTTTGAAATCCTGGCTGTTCAAAGGTGGCATTTAAATGGTTCAATTTCATTGTGTAGATTTTGCATTTGATTGTAATAGGTTTTATTTTGCAGAAGTTACATGTTAAGCAATTGTTGTGATCAATCCATTCGTGACACCATATCCACTATGCCGCGGCAACTTTTAAATTTTTTGGTTTACCGTTTTTCAGTTTGATGAGGGTTCGGATGCTGACAAGCAAAGGAAGAAGAGCTCCAAGTCTGACTCTGAGATGAACACAGAGCCAAAGTCCACAGCGCGGACTCCAAGACATGAGTCCGTGCTACTGGAGAGATTCCAGAAGAACTACCTGGACGAAAGGTCTGTGATCTAAATGCTGATTTGTCTGTGCTCTAAATGAAGTTTCATTTACTCTGCACAAATTCAACTAGCTTAGTTATGTAAATCATTACTATGGCTATTGTCCCCCTACCATGGATATAAGTACCAAAATTGTGTATTAGTCCTGCCAAGGAAAAGTATGACTGACTGTTCTGATATGGCTGAAATATTATTTTAATGAGCCTCTCTCTGGGAAAACTAGGCTTAGTGCATGTGTGTATAGTGTCGTCCCAGATTAGCCTGTGCAGTCCGCACAGGCTAATCAGGGACAACTCTCACCGCCAAGACTGGATTTTTAATTATAGAGGAGACTTACTTTAAATGAAAAATTTCATAATGGGAAAGTGCACCTCAGACTCATCCACTCTGCAAAAGATTCAACCATTTTACTTAATTAAATCATTTTTAAGGCCAGTTTCTCCCATGAATACAAGTACAGGAATTGTCAATTACTGGCAAAAGTGTGCAAGTGGTCTGTGAAAAGCTCTTAGATGGGCTAATCCTGCACAGGAAAAGTTTGATTAGGGTCACTGACCGTCTTGATATGACTGAAACATTGTTAAATGAGCGTAGCTCATTTATTGAAGCAGTAAAAAAATAATCTTATTCACATACATGTTTGTTACAAAGTAAACACTTGTAACCTGCAGGAACCTTACCCAGCGCCAGAGCCGTCTGATGGACCGCAGGAAGAATGCAGAGGAGCTCCTCAAGTGGAAGAAGGTACTGGACGCAGAGGAGGCGAGGATCTACAAACTGGAGAAGAAGGCACTGAAAGGTAAGCAGACAGAGATATAGCCCACAAGACACAGATATAGCCCCAAAGAGAGATATATAGCCCCAAAGAGAGATATAGCCCCAAAGACAGAGATATAGCCCCAAAGAGAGATATAGCCCCGTATAGCCCCAAAGGGAGGGATATAGCCCCAAAGAGAGATATTGCCTCAAAGACAGATATAGCCGCAAAGACAGATATAGCCCCAAAGACAGATTTATAGCTCCAAAGACAGAGATATAGCCCCAAAGACATAGATATAGCCCCAAGACAGAGATATAGCCTCAAAGACAGAGATATAGCCCCAAAAACAGATATAGCCTCAAAGACAGAGATATAGCCCCAAAGATATAGATATAGCCCCAAAGTCAGAGATATAGCCCCAAAGGAAGGGATATAGCCCCAAAGAGATATATAGCCCAAAGAGAGATTAAGCCCCAAAGAGAGATATAGCCTCATAGGAAGTGGACATAGGGGAGCCACTCTGTTGGTGTGTCTGTCCACATTAGTTTGTTGAATGAATTTCTTCCCTATTGCTAAAACAATTAAATTGGAACTTCACCATGAAGTGTAGATGTTGGGGTCACATTTTTGATCCCCATTGATCCACACATTCATAAGTTTTTTGCCCATGAACATATCTGAAATTTGGTGCGGGGTTTTGGTCATGTTTGAAACAAAGCTCTAGTTAAATAAAAATATTGAAAGTACCTGATGCTTCTTTGCATGGTGGCCACTATCTCTAAATAAAAGGGACAACAGGGAAATAAGTTGATTTTGTAAAGGTTAAAGAGACTGCAGTTATTTAATCACAACTAACTTTGAGCAACTGGCTCCAAATTTTACCCACACTACATATTCTCCTTTCAGTGTGGGACCATAGCAAAGACAAGGAAGCTAGCAGCAAGAAGGATCCCAGTGTGAGAGATCCCAGTGTAAGAGATCCCAGTCTAAGGGATCCCAGTATCAGAGATCCTAGTGCAAGGGATCCCAGTCTGAGCACAGCCATCACAAGCAGAATGGAGACTGATAAGCCTTCCAGCAAAAAAGACACTGTGACCACCAAGGGTGAGTTTAAGTTTGTGATTATACAAGTTTTCAATTGTTGTAAGAAAAAATTATTAAAAATCTTTTTTTATTATGCTAAAGGAGGGCATATAGGACACACACTATCAGTCTACATGAGGATAGGTGTTTGGGTGTATCTGTCCTTTCAGGTTTGTTTTTCCACTCTGTAACATTAAAGTCATGGAACAGAGTAATTATTTCTCAAGACAGGAACCCTTTTCATATAGAAGTCTCATGCCCCCTGTTAATGTTCAAGGTCACAATTCAAATGTAATAATGTAATAACAAAAATAATGTGCCCATTATCATTCTATTGTATGCATGTGGCGTCTCATCTGGATCCAAACTGTTTGCAAAGGCCTTCAAAATCCGGTTCCAGCACTCAAAGGGTTAAACCACTCAGGCTAATCTCAAGTTGTTTGAATCTTTAGAACTCTGAATCATTGTAAATTGGGCCAATAAACGAAGATACATAAAAATTGCATCACACTCTGTTTAAATTGGGCTTAACGTATGTGTGTTAAGTGTCCTCCCAGATAAGACTGCACAGTCTGCAAAGGCTAATAAGGGACAACATTTTTCGCTTGTGTGGAATTTTTTGTTTAACGGAAGTCTCTTCTAAACAAAAATCAAGTTTAGGCAGAAAGTGCCATTTCTGATAAGCCTGTGTGGATTGCAAAGGCTAATCTGGGACAACCCTTTATGCATTAGTTGTCGCAAAGCGATGCTCGTATGTGGCGTGTTCTGAGAAAACTGGGCAAAATGCTTGTGCGTAAAGTGTCATCCCAGATTAGCCTGTGCAGTCTGCACAGGCTAATCAGGGATGACACTTTCCGCCTAAATTGGATTTTTGCTAAGAAGAGACTTCATTTAAACGAAAAATGTCATAAAAGCGGAAATTGTCGTCCCTGATTAGCCTGTGCAGACTGCACAGGCTAATCTGGGATGACACTTTACGCACAAGCATTTTGCCCAGTTTTCTCAGAACACGCCACATACGAGCATCGCTTTGCGACAACTAATGCATAAAGGGTTGTCCCAGATTAGCCTTTGCAATCCACACAGGCTTATCAGAAATGGCACTTTCTGCCTAAACTTGATTTTTGTTTAGAAGAGACTTCCGTTAAACAAAAAATTCCACACAAGCGAAAAATGTTGTCCCTTATTAGCCTTTGCAGACTGTGCAGTCTTATCTGGGAGGACACTTAACACACATACGTTAAGCCCAATTTAAACAGAGTGTGATGCAATTTTTATGTATCTTCGTTTATTGGCCCAATTTACAATGATTCAGAGTTCTAAAGATTCAAACAACTTGAGATTAGCCTGAGTGGTTTAACCCTTTGAGTGCTGGAACCGGATTTTGAAGGCCTTTGCAAACAGTTTGGATCCAGATGAGACGCCACAGAACGTGGCGTCTCATCAGGATCCAAACTGTTTGCTATTCTGATTGTATTTTTTTTTTAAATCGAAGAAAATGCTAATTTTAGGAATTTAGCAGACAACATTTTAGCAGACGACAAATTTCCCAGCATACAAAGGGATAAAATACTGTTACAAATCATTATAATTCACTGGACATTAATTTTTGTTGACCAAAATATGAATTTAAAACACAAACACACCATGAAATGACCGATGCAAATTCCTCTTCTTTTTTTCTAAAATAAGAAATCCCAAAATTATGTGTCAACTTAAAAGTCTATTTTTTAAGACCACAAAATGTCATGCACACGCATATAAATGATTTTACAGTAATAAATATCATTTAAATTAAACATTTTTATACCCTCATCTTTCAGTTTTACAATAATTATCCAATCTACAATATGTATATGTTTATTTGCCACTTTTCATGTATATTCAGCCACTTAAAAACTAAATTGATTTTTCATCATTAATTAAGATAATTTTACCACCAGTGAGATTTTTATCTTAATATTTTATCCCACATTTACAGCGATTTCGGTTGATTATAGCCCCGTTGATTAAATTTCTACTATAATACACGGCACGAAATGACGTCATATTTTCGACAAAATGACGTCATATATCAAGCGAAAATAACAAGTTAAACTTATTTTGTTTAAATAAAAAGGTTTACTGAATAAAAAGTGGGATAAATAGAATAATAGGTAAGTGTTGATTATAGATCAGGTTTATCATGCTTGGCACGAAAACGAAAAAGCACTCGCCAAGGCTCATGCTTTTAGTTTTCTAAGCCTTGCATGATAAACCTGATCTGTAATCAACACTAACCTATTATTCTCTATGTAATGTCTTTTTTACATAAAAAACTAACGTAAATTTATATTTTATAAATTAGATATCACTCTGTTTTCAGGCTGAATGACTCCAGTGATGACACTATGACACACAGCTACAACAACGAGACGTTTGAAGACACCACCACACAAACACGCACCACTCCCCGCAGCAGTAATGGCAAAAAAGGTAGACTGGTGTTTATGATTAAATTTTGGTATTGGCATAGGCTTTTTTATGGAGACTGGCTCTGGGCAATGCTGCAGTGATACTCTTGGCAATGTTACGTCTATAAACTGATAAAAAGGCTGCTTGCAATGGTGAATGGCAAGAAAACTTTTTGTGTAGTTTTTCTAATTGAATGCATGTGCTTACAGTGTTGTCAAATATTTGCCTGTGCAGTCGGCACAGGCTAATCAGGAACAACACTTTCCGCTTGTATACTATTTTTTGATTAAAGGAGGTCTCTTCTTAGCACAAATCCAGTTAAGGCAGCAAGTGTTCTCCCTGAGTAGCCTGTGCGGACTGCACATGCTAAACTGGGAAAACACTTTACGCACATGCATTGAACCCTGTTTTCCCAGAGTGCAGCTATGATGTATAACTACAACTACAACTTTGCATGCTGGGAAATTTGTCGTCTGCTAAAATGTCGTCTGCTGAATTTCTAAAATTAACATTTTCTTCATTTTTGTTCAAAGAATACTATCAGAATAGCAAACAGTTTGGATCCTGATGAGACGCCACAGAATGGATCCAAACTGTTTGCAAAGGCCTTCAAAATTCGGTTCCCGCACTGAAAGGGATAACTACATCTACAGTTCCTTATTGTGTCTGAATCATTCTGGGAAAAATACAACAGCACAATAACAACACCAACAATATATACACAACCCTGGTGATTGCAATGAGGCCATACTTTTGAATGGATAAAAACCTGATTAATGATAGCTGCTTGTAAAACATTGATGCTACTTTTTTTCTATAAATAGTAAATAATTTTTTGTAAATAAATGAAGATAATTTGTAAGTTATATTAAACAAGTCATAAGAACAATTCGCCAATTGTTGAACTTAGCTGAGTCAAATGCAAATGCATGTGTTTATAGTCTGATTACTATATACATATTCAACCGACTATGACAATTTGCACCCCGATCACTGGGATATAAGTCGTCCGTTTACATTCGGCGCAGTTTGCAGCCACGGAACATTGGCTTTTATCCCTCACAGGTACCCATTTATACACCTGGGTAGAGAGGAGCAGATGTGGGATAAATTTCTTGCTCAAGGAAATTCCAGTGGTCAGGGCGGGATTCGAACCCGGGACCTCTCGATCATATAATTGTTAAAGATATTCATGTGTAAATTGTTAAAAATCTGAACCAATTGAAGTCTACATTATTCTGTCCTCAGCAGGTGCCCCCAAGTCCCCGCTGGACAGCCTCAAGAAGCAGATGCCAGGTCTCTCGTCTCCCAGATCTCCCAAGAGCCTCTTCTCTCACCGCGGTCAGACCAAGACCTCCGAGAGCGAGTCAGAGGACTCATTCTCGGATACAAGTAAGTATGCGTACACAGATTGGGCCTGTAGTCACTTAACCCTTTGCATGCTGGGAAATTTGTCGTCTGCTAAAATGTTGTCTGCTAAATTTCTAAAATTAACATTTTCTTAATTTTTTTTTCAAAGAATACTATCAGAATAGCAAACAGTTTGGATCCTGATGAGACGCCACGTTCTGTGGCGTCTCATCTGGATCCAAACTGTTTGCAAATTCCTTCAAAATCTGGTTCCAGCGCTCAAAGGGTTAAAGGTGAAACCTGCTGATATTCCTTCCATTTCATGAAGTTCCTAAAGTCTCCCAATATTTCATTTGTAGGACTTGTACATTTGAATGTTTTGACTGGTAAAGCTCTGCTGTTTTTTGGGGTTGTCAAATTTTGTGCCAAAATTTGGCCCCGTTCAGTTTCATGAAGAAATACACATGTTTGAATAAAATTCATGTTCAAAGTCAATAAAACATTTTGTGAACATGGGCCCTGAATAACAAACCTCGGACAGTGGGTCACATTTTGTTATAATTGAAGTAACTTTTTAAGCCTTGGAAAAACGGGGCTTGTGTGTAAAGTGCCATCCCAGATTAGCCTGTGTAGTCAGCACAGGCTTATCAGGGAGGACACTTTCCGCTTTCGTCATATTCTTCATTTAAATAAAGTCTTTTCTAAGCGAAATCCAGTTTAGGCGGAAAGTGTTGTCCCAGGTTAGACTGTGCGGACTGCACAGGCTAAACTGGAACGACATTTAACACACATGTATTAAACCCCATTTTCCTAGAGGGAGGCTTATTTCTATATCATTCCATTTATTGCAGAGTCGGTATCAGAGTTGAGTGACTTTGAGGGTCGTATCCGGGCACTGAACGAGGAGCTCCGGAAACGAAAGACGGAGGCTGAGAAGTTGAAACGAGAACGCAAACGTAAGAAGAAGGAACATATGAAGAACAAAGAGGAGACCCTGAAGAAGCAGATTGAGGTATTGTGATTTCTCCTTCATTGAGCTGATTTCCTCCATTTTAATTTCAAACCAATTTAACAAATAGTTATTATATTTTATGAATCTATATTAAATGAAGAGTTTAATTGAAAGCTGTTAGGGGGGAAGGGAATTTTCCTCCCCTGAAGAGGGTTTTTAGTCACACCCCTGGCGTAAAGTAACTCAACTCCCTGTTTCTTAAATTTATTGCACCCCTCAATTAGAGAATATTTTGGTGTTGCAAATTAACCATGATTTTGTAAAAAAAAAGAAAAAAAGAATCTTATATATGTCATCATCAAGAAGCATAGTATTTAAGACATTGACTTGCCTTGTGATCCACACATTCACGAGTAATTTGCACTTGAAAAAGCTTACTGGAGCAAGATGTCATCAACTTTGAGCTGTTTATCCACTCAAGTGGCTATATTTTTTTCCTTGATATTGATGACATTTTTTCATAATGTTTGTCTTCACAATATCTGGGTCATGTTAGTCCATAAAGTAGGTCATTAGGTCAATCTAAGAATAACCTTGTTACCACTCTAAAAGCAACATTTATGATTATCTTGATGAAAATTGGTCATAATGTTAAAATCAAGAAAAAATAAATGAGCCTTGTTAATGCATGTGCGTAAAGTGTCTTCCCAGATTAGCCTCTGAAGTCTGCACAGGCTAATCAGGGACAACACTTTCCGCCTAAACTGAATTTTTTGGCTTAGAAGAGACTTCTTTCAAATGAAAAATANTCCGTCCGTCCATCTGTCAGTATGTTCATCCGTCCGATTTGCACCCATCCTCAAACATAGCATATGTTGCGGGGGATATCAATTCTACGAATTTGCTTGTTGAAGTTACTTTTTAAGCCCTGGAAAAACGGGGCTTGTGTGGAAAGTGCCATCCCAGATTAGCCTGTGTAGACAGCACAGGCCAATCAGGGAGCACACTTTCCGCTTTTATCATATTCTTCATTGAAATAAAGTCTTTTCTTAGCAAAATCCAGTTAAGGCGGAAAGTGTTGTCGCAGGTTAGACTGTGCGGACTTCACAGGCTAATCTGGAACAACATTTAACACACATGTATTAAACCCCATTTTCCAAGAGGTAGGCTTATTTCTATAACATTCCATTAATTGCAGAGTTGGTATCAGAGTTGAGTGACTTTGAGAGTCGTATATCCGGGCACTGAATGAGGTGCTCCAGAAACGAAAGACCGAGGCTGAGAAGTTGAAACGAGACCACAAACGTAAGAAGAAGAAATATATGAAGAACAAAGAGGAGCACCTGAAGAAGCAGATTGAGGTTTTGTGATTTCTCCTTCTTTCAGCCGATTTCCTCAATTTGAATTTCAAACCAATTAAACAAATAGTTATTATCTTTTATGAATCTATCTTAAATGAAGAGTTTAATTGGAAGCTGTAAGGGGGGAAGGGCATTTTCCTCCCCTGAAGTGGTTCTTTAGTCACACCCCTGGCGTATAGTAACTCAACTCCATGTTTCTTAAATTTATTGCATTCCGCAATTTGAGGGTATTTTGGTGTTGCACTGTAGGTTTGTCCAATCATAAATTCATAATTTTGTGAAGCGAATTAATTATGATTTTGTAAAAAAAATATATAACTTTATATATGTCATCATCAAGGAGCGTAGTATTTAAGACATTTTCTTGCCTTGTGATCCACACATTCCCGAGTAATTTGCACTTGAAAAAGCTTACTGGAGCAAGATGTCATCAACTTTGAGCTGTTTATCCACTCTAGTGGCTATATTTGTTTCCTGAATATTGATGATATTGTTTCATAATGTTTGTCTTCACAATATCTGGGCCATGTGTGAATCTGGGCCATGTTAGTCCATTAAGTAGGTCACTAGGTCAAGAATAACCTTGTTACCATTCTAAAAGGCACATTTATGATTATCTTGATGAAAATTGGTCATAATGTTAAAATCAAGAAATACTAAATGAGCCTTGTTCTGTGAAAATTTGGCTTAATGCATGTGCGTAAAGTGTCTTCCCAGATTAGCCTGTGGAGTCTGCACAGGCTAATCAGGGACGACACTTTCCACCTAAACTGAATTTTTAGCTAAGAAGAGACTTCTTTCAAATGAAAAATACCATTAAATCAGAAAGTGGCCTCCCTGATTAGCCTATTCGAATTGCAAAGGCTTATCTGGGACAACACTACAAACNTGACAGCCATAATACTCCAACCTTTCCCAATCCTCCCACTGCAGGCCTATGACAGCCAGATCAAGACCCTGCGTACCGAGCTGCGTAAGGAGATCAACCAGGAGCCCAGCACGGTCCACACCGTGAGACCCCAGATCAAGAAGCCCCAGGTGGTCAGCCCCTCGGCCAAGCAGACCAAGACAACCCCGACCAAGCCTGCGCAGGCTGGGCTTGATGGTAGTGAGCCTGAGTCTGCGCAAGTCTCGCCAGTTAGCGTCGAAGGTATGTGTTTAGTAAAAGTAAAAATAAATGTCTATAGAACTATTGTGAACTGTCTATATTCCATTGAAACATATATAATAAAAGCCCTGCTTACTGATATTGATGCATACTGGCCATTGTGAATTGTAAGATAGCCGTTAAATTTTAAACCTATCCACTAGTACAGCAAGTCTCTCTTTTTTTAACTCACAAACACAGAAGTATGGTTGTGTGAAGTAGAAGTAGAAGGAACAGTTGTGTGGCAGTTGTGAGTGATTATCGGATAGTGATTTACTTGGATAGATTTTTAACTACAGCTCAAACTTTGTTTATTAAAGCATGCTTGAGTTTACTTTATATTAATATTTTTTCTGTTGTATGTTATGTCAAATATGATGTGTAATATAAACTCATAGATCCATAAACACTTTGTTTGCCACTTTAATTAAGACATTCTGCAAACTAGTGACATTCCAATTGTTCATGATAAGTTTTCATGTGCAATCTTTTAAACATGATGTGATGTTTTCTTGTAGATTCCAAATCAACAACTCCCAAAACGCCGACAACATCCACGAGCAAAGTCGCCAATTCACTGGACCGTATCTCAGAGGGCAGTGAATCAGTGACATCACGGTCCGAAAGGACTGAATCCTCCTCATTCAGAGAGAAGATGCAAAGCATAAAGGTATAGCTTGTCATTCTCAATGTGGCGTGTTCTGAGAAAACTGGGCAAAATGCTTGTGCGTAAATTGTCATCCCAGATTAGCCTGTGCAGTTCGCACAGGCTAATCAGGGACGACAATTTCCGCTTTTATGGATTTTTTCGTTTAAATGATGTCTCTTCTTGGCAAAAATCCAGTCTAGGCGGAAAGTGTCGTCCCGGATTAGCCTGTGCGGACTGCACAGGCTAATCTGGGATGACACTTAACGCACAAGCATTTTGCCCAGTTTTCTCAGAACACGCCACATATGTTTCTGTTATCTTTTGTTGTTACAATCATTTGACATTACTCAGAATGTATAGTTATGTTTTTTTATCATGAATGATTAACATGTTGGATCAATTTTGTGAACAATTCACTTTTGTATAAGCCCTTGCATTTGTTTCAATGGATGTAACGATAAATTTAAACAAATACAAAAATCACTTGTAAGAAGTGCACAATGTGACACCTTTTTTAATCTGTTTTGAAATTGTAATGCATATCAAGATTCTCCATGGTACTTCTCAGTGTCTCAGGACCAAACCAAAAGTACAGAGTTAAAAAGACAACTTTAAATCCAATATATTCAATGAATATTTGTGTTTATTTTACGGGCTTCGATTTGGGGCAAATATTTGTGTTTAGGAAAATAAACAAATGCATGAATTTCCACCTTGTAAGGTATTCAGCACACAAATTACTGCCTGGAATGGCCCTGGCCCCGCTTCCCCAGGAGTAAGAATATGCCCTATATATGAGCCTCGCTCTTGGAAAAGGGGGCTTAATGCATGTGCGTAAAATGTCTTCACAGATTTGCTTGTGCAGTCCAAACAGGCTAATCAGGGACGACATTTTCCCCCTAAACCGGATTTTCTCTTAGAACAACCTTCATTTTAACGAAATACCATAAGAGCCGAAAGTATCAGCCCTGAAAAGCATGTGCGGACTTCACATGCTACCGGTAATCTGGGACGACACTTAATGCACACGCATTAAAACCCGTTTTCCCAGAGCAAGGCTCATAAGCATTTAAAGAAGCTAATTAAATATGCCCTTGCCGCATTCCCCCAGAAGTGAGAATATGCCCTGTATATTGTTGTACACTGAATTTTTCAGTGGTCAGATATATGTGGCGTGTTCTGAGAAAACTGGGCAAAATGCTTGTGCGTAAAGTGTCATCCCAGATTAGCCTGTGCAGTCCTAATCTGGGATGACAATTTACGCACAAGCATTTTGCCCAGTTTTGTCAGAACACGCCACATTTATTGATAGGTTTAGCCAGGCTCATACTGTTTTACACTGGATGTTTCAATGACATTGATAAGACAGAGGCTAATATCGTTGTCCACGTGATGTTTCAGGACCTGGTCAGCGACATTGATAAGACTGAGGAGATTGAGGAGGAAGTCGTGTCTGAGGAGATCTTAGAGGCGTCAGAGGCCTCAGACGAAAAGTCAGGAATTGAGATCGATCTCCATAGCAACCGCGACATTTGGGAGGTCAGCGTGCAGTCGAGGGGGCCAGAGAAATCTGAGTACGATTATTCAGAAGATTTTGTCACAGAAGGGCCACACACGCAGCGCGACAAGTCTCACCTGAGTCTGCATACTGATATTCATGAGGATGGTTTCTCACAGTCGAAGCTGGATACTGCACGTTCTACTGCTGAAATCTCAGAAGCAATATCAGAAAGACTTCCGTCGGCATCAGCTTCGGAGTCGTTCGTGAATAAACTTGACCTCAATATAGGTAGACAGGAAAAGAGTGGGGCCAATGACGAGGAGAGTGATGCTGAAAATGAGAGGTCTTCCATTGTTGGGTCTTCACGTCCGTCCAGTGGTAGGAGTGAACGCTCGCAATTCTCCTCAGTGACTTACACGACGGAACACGAGACATCAGAATCTGAGAAATCACCCGGTCTTGAAAAAGATTTCGAAGAAGAGGACATCAGTGAACCAAAAGTTAATACAAAGACTGCGAATAAGTATACAGGGGATGCCTTTGACATTGACGATCTACTGGGAACCCCTGAAGAGCTAACTCCGATGCCATCTCCACGAGAAGACTCATCAAGGGGGCACAGCCAGAGCTCCAGAATGAGCCACTTCTTCGACCCCCTGGGAGATTTCGAGATCGGTGATCAAGTTTCATTGACTGCGCCAAGTGGCCAAAGAACTGTTGGTACCTTGTTGTTTAAGGGAAATGTGCAGTTTGCTCCTGGCGTGTGGGCGGGAGTTGAACTTGAGGAACCAGAGGGGAGACACGACGGAATGGAGGACGGTGTGAGGTATTTCATGTGCAAGGCCAGGCATGGCTTGATCGTTCCTGGGCATGACATTCAGCAAGTGATTCCTGAAGAGATTGTTGATGAGGAGAAGGAAGAGGTTGATGTGAGGGCAAGTATTGACAGTGTGAACACGGAGGATGGGGAACTCTTGAAGATGATAATGGAGGCAGACAAACGTGTGCAGGAGTTTGGTGAATCTCCAACGCCATCACCCAGGGAGCCTGTGTCAGCCAAGACAAATAAGGAAATCCTCGCAGAGAAAGCTGAGAGAATCACAGACGATCTGTTTAAACGGTTGCTTACGGAAGAGGTAAAAATGATGACGGGAAATAAATCTGGACGTTCGAGTAAAAAGGGGCCTCCCGTTGCACCAAAGCCAAAGTCTAGAACTCCGCCAGTACCGGAAGCCAACGGTGATATTGATTTAGAGGAATTCGTAAAATCTGAAAAAGAGATTTCAGACCATGACCAATTCCCAGACTCGTATGTGGATAGTGAGCCTGTAGCTCCTGTTGCCGTTCACCCTGCCCATATACCTGCGCCAGTGATCAGAACTGACCACGAGTCACCGAGCGATCACACAATCACAAACATGCTGAACGACGCAATAGGTGACATCTTTGCTATTCGCACTAGAAAACGGGAGCAAGCGGAGAGGGGAGAATCTCGAACACAGGTCAAAGAAGAGAACCGAGAAAGTGGGATATTCGATACCGAGGAAGATGATGATGATTCTGCTGCAGTGGCCATGTTGGACGAAGTTTTGGGGCGTGGCGATGAGAAGGTCCAACAAGAGGCCCCGCCCAGACCAGGCTCACCTGTCCCTGGGCTCCATGCAAGCAAGGTTAGTAAAGGCATACCTTAACAAAAATAGGTATTTGCATGAATTCTCTCCTGATAGTTTATGTGCATTCTATTGTTGGAACAAACAAAATTATCAAACAAATCCATAATTAAACTTGACAGAGGTCATTTGTGGAAAATGAAAAATCTTAATTTTTATCCAGTGTGTCGTGCTTAAAAGGAAAGAAAAAGGATATTAAATTTATATTTTTTCTATTTTAACAAAAATCATTTTAAAGACTGTATATATTAAGCTCAAAAAGTATGTCAGATATCTATTCTTACACAATCATATATATGGTGGGAGTTGATTTTCCCCAAACTTTTATAGATTGATTATTTGCAACTGCTTACGTGCATATTGTCAAGGTTTCGCAAGTTAGTTATTTGTATGCCCCCTTTTAAAAAAAAGGGGATATATTGTTTTTGGCCTGTCTGTCTGTCATTCTGTCCCAAAACTTTAACCTTGGTTATAACTTTTGCAATATTGAAGATAGCAACTTGATATTTGGCATGCATGTGTATCTCATGGACCTGCACATTTTGAGTGGTGAAAGGTCAAGGTCATCCTTCAAGGTCAAAGGTCAAATATATGGGTCAAAATTGCTCAAAAGGGGGCGTAGTGTTTCTCAAACGCATCACTTGTTTAAGGAGTTATGGCCTTTTGTTTAAAAGTACATATAAAAGCCTCTGTGCGCAACTCCTACATTTAACGTCCAATTTTGGCCAAACTTTTACAGATTGATTATTTGAAAGTGCCACTCAGCTAACTGTCAAGTAAAGTGTCGTCCCAGATTAGCCTGTGCAGTCAACACAGGCTATTTAGGGGAGACACTTTCCGCCTTAACTGCATTTTTGCTAAGAAAAGACATCATTTAAACGAAAACTTCCATAAAAGTGGAAATTGTCGTCCCTGAAAAGCCTGTACAGACTGAACAGGCTTATCTGGGATGACAATTTACGCACATGCATTATGCCCAGTTTTCTCAGAACACGACACAAGGATGTAGTCGTAAATAAACTCTGAATTACACACACACAAATATGTACATATAGGTTTGCACAGGATGTAGTTGTAAATAAACTCTGAATTACACACACACAAATATGTACATATAGGTTGGCACAGAATTTAGTCGTAAATAAACTCTCAATTACACACACACAAATATGTATATAGAGGTTGGCACAGGATGTAGTTGTAAATAAACTCTATATTACACACACACACAAATATGTACATAAAGGTTGGCACAGGAGGAAGTCGTAAATAAACTCTGAATTACACACACACAAATATGTACATATAGGTTGGCACAGGATGTATTCGTAAATAAACTCTGAATTACACACACACAAATATTTACATTTAGGTTGGAACAGGATGTAGTCGTAAATAAACTCTGAATTACACACACACAAATATTTACATATAGGTTGGCACAGGATGAAGTCGTAAATAAACTCTGAATTACACACACACAAATATGAACATATAGGTTGGCATAGGATGAAGTCGTTAATAAACTCTGAATTACACACACACAAATATGTACATATAGGTTGGCATAGGATGTAGTCGTAAATAAACTCTGAATTACACACACAGAAATATGTACATATAGGTTGGCACAGGATGTAGTCGTAAATAAACTCTGAATTACACACACACAAATATGTACATATCCATTAACAGGACAGCCATAAACCCACTTCAGTAGAGGAGAGCGGGACCTTTGAATATGATGATATCTGGGACACGCCTACCAAAGCCCCGCCCCCTTACAATGGTAAGAAACAACAGTTACAATACACTGATCTGATTTTGAGTACCCTACGGGTGAAAGTGTCTGTCAAAATCTAACAAAGTACTTAGCCCTTTGAGCGCTGGAACTGGATTTTGAAGGCCTTTGCAAACAGTTTGGATCCAGATGAGACGCCACAGAACGTGGCGTCTCATCAGGATCCAAACTGTTTGCTATTCTGATAGAATTCTTTGAAAAAAAATCAAAGAAAATGCTAATTTTAGAAATTTAGCAGACAACATTTTAGCAGACAACAAATTTCCCAGCATGCAAAGGGTTAAAACGAGGTTGTTGAAACTTGGAATGCGGATAGAGTGCCATATAGGAAATATGCATGTTATTTCAGAATTTTAGTCAAAAAACTTTAAATAAACATAATATATAATGAAAAACAGAAAGTGGAAGAAAAAATACCAACGTTTTTGCATGTGATTGCATATCCTGATTATAGTGTGAATTGTAAAAAAAAAAAAAAAAAATGATATTAAAAAAAGTTAAGCCGCCCTTTTTTAGCAATGTTTGTGGAAACAATTGACATTGTCTTTTTGGTCAAAATTAACACTTCAAATTAGTTATCACTTTGAAGCATAGATATGCTAGACACTTCTCTCATGCCCAATAATCCACCCTTCACTGGGTTATTTGCCCATGGTTGTCAAAGTGGTATGGGGTATAAGTCATGTTTGTGACGAAGCTCTAGTTATGAATGTTTTTGTATGCCCTCGGTAGGGTGGCATATAGCAGTTGCACTGTGCGTCTGGTTTTTTTTGCCAAAACTTTCAGATATTTACCTGATTTGTGATATGTGAGTCTACCTGCATGACTTACAGAGCAAGTTAAAGGTGTGTTTTGGTCCATTGATTTTTGGCCAAATTACGGGCCTTGGACTAAAAAAAAGTCTCTAGAATAACAGTTTTCCTGACTTTTTTCCTAAACACTTGCAGTTATTGACATAAGTGCTGCTTCAAAGCGCACTAGGGGGAATTGTGTTTCACAAACACAGCTCTTTCTGTTTCAGATGGCACACTTCAGTACAAGAAGACATCAGAAGAAGTTTCATACGCTGTTCCCCATGAGGAGCATGAGATCAAAAACATTGTCTCCAGCGCGGTCGATGAATTCTGGGAACAGCGTCGCTACGGGGAACCATTGGCGGACCTCCAGCCTTCGGACGCGTTCTTGAAACCTGAGCCCCAGTCCGGGACAGACATTGTGAAGAAGAGTCGACTTGTGTTCAAAAAACTGCTTTTTGACCTCACTGGGGAGGTCATACGAAGTATCTACCAAGACGACGAGTATGACTCGCCAGTTGCGTGGCATAAACCGAAACAGCGGAGGAACAAGTTCTATAAGGGTTCCGCGCCACCGACTACGGTAGATGTGTTGAAACCAGTTGTGCAGCAGGCTGTCGTGGAGATTTTAGGGTTGAATGGTGCAAAGAAGGGTTTGGAGAAACCGAAATGGGGGATCAGAAAGAAGAAGGATCTCGTTGATTCTATTTTGGTGCAGGAGTTACGAGAGGAAGAGCCGGACTGGGTCAATTACGACGACTATGAGCTGGCTGTGAAAATGCAGCTCACCGAAACCATATTTGACGATCTGCTCACTGACACTGTGCAAACAATGAATAAGATTTTCAGAAAAAAGCAAATCATTGAAGAGCAACGAAAATCTGCAGTTTGAGAAATTATTTTTTTAACCTGGTTAAATGGTAACTCGAGTCAAAATGGCTTAGGGTTGAATTTAACCCTGCATATCATATTTTTGGCCAAGGCTGCATTTTGTAGAGTCAACATTGGACAATTAACTACATGACTGTGCGGTTTGTAGGACAAGTGTGCTTGGCTTTAAAAGACTCCATTTGTACTAAGGGCGTGCATTTATCTTAGCATAGGCAGCATTTCTTCAAAACAACGAAATACAGTACAGCTTTGGGCCCCGTATTGCAGTTTTGGTGTCCAGTATGATCAGTATGGCAGGTATCTAGAACATGACGATGGAGTGGTTGGTTTGAACCACACAAAAATAATAAACTTTATTTGCCAAATCTGTTGATGTGCTATAATGGCACTGTTTAATGTGCATTAAAAATGTGGAGAAACGCCTGTCTGCGAGTGTTTGAACAAAGTGGAACTTTGAATGGTCAAGGTGCTTTAGCATCAATTTTAATCGTGTGGAAAAAACCTGTTCTAGTAAAAGAAAGGTTTTTAATGGGTTACCTAATGTGTAAGTGCTCTTTTCTTACAAGAATATGTTATTGTGAAAAACAGTCGGAATGGTTTTATCAAAACTGTGTGCTGGTCATAAAAGCAAGGGACATGGAAATACTTTTGTCATAAAGCACTAGACATACTTATTCCCAAGGCATTAGCCCTTTGAGTGCTGGAACCGGATTTTGAAGGCCTTTGCAAACAGTTTGGATCCAGATGAGACGCCACAGAACGTTTCGTCTCATCAGGATCCAAACTGTTTGCTATAAATGATAGTATTCTTTGAAAAAAAATCAAATAAATGCTAATTTTAGAAATTCAGCAGACGACATTTTAGCAGACGAAAAATTTCCCAGCATGCAAAGGGTTAGACATACGTTGGTGGTTGTCCATACCAGTATATACAGAATCCAGGATGTTAGCAGATTGTGTGTGAAGCATGAACAAAAAGGAACTTTCTCATAGAAAGTAGGCATTGAAACAAAGTTATAACCTGATAAAAAATGTGTAAGTTTTGCAGGGATTTATAAACTAATACTGTGATAAACGTTTTGTATTTGGCCACTTAAGAATTACAAGTGCCCTCCCAACATGATAATTGTGTTGCACAAGAGGATAGGGCTAAGAAGTACTAATGTGGCTTTTTGTTTTCTTTTACTTTTTTGTTCTTTGATTCTCAGCGTATTTATTAACATACGTTCGTAGCAGCTATGGAATTGGAAGTTAGTGATTGTACATTGTATATACATGATGTCAAACCTTAAATTAAGTGAATACTGATTCAGAACTGATATTTTTGACACTTTTGTACCATGTTTGCCAATTATGTACATACCAGACTTTTTATTTATTTTCTTTATGTAATATTTATTGGAGAGCATAGAATTGCTGTTATTGTTTTTTGTTTGGTTTGTATTTTTAGGTATCCATGGTCTATTTGATATTGGTTCGTCAGTCATTTTATATGTGAACAGAAAATATTTATTATACAATTAGTGATATCTAAATCATTGTTTTGTTGTTGCTTTTTATCACAAATTTGTCCTGTTAGATTTTTTCTTGCTATTAATTTTGATCTGAAAAGAAAACGGAATAAGTAGATCTGATGTGATCGATGTAATGTTAGGTCAGACCTCACAGAATGTTCACTTGAAGCCTGTTTTACCCATTTATGCCTAGCGTCTAGAAAAAAGGCCTAGGCAAACAGCGTAAACCCAGATGAGACGCCGCATAATGCGGCGTCTCATCAGGGTCTACGCTTTTTGCTTAAAGGAATTAATGTGAGAAATATTCTTATATAGAAATAAATATACCAAACATCCCTAATTTTGGAAATAAATTGATCCAATTAAGAAGGATGGGAGAGTCCACTAGGCATAAATGGGTTAATACAATGCAATCAGATCTATGTACTTTCATGTTAGTTAACAACAACAAAGTATGTAGTTCTGTAGTTGCAATATAGGAAAACATGTATACAACATTTTAAACAGAAAATGTAAGAACAATTTCAAGGATATTATAACCAAAAAATAAATTAGTTTGCACACATTTTATGTGCCTGGAAAAATTAAAGAGAGGAAAAGAATAGATGAGCAATATTCAAAATCGACTGTTACAGTTGATGCATGAATTGCTTCAAAAACCAATAGTTAAATTCATAAGTATCAGCATACCATCCTTATGTGTATATTTATACATTTTTTTAATCTTTTACTAATAAAGGCTAGAAATGAACAAGTAAATCTAAATTGTTGTTTTTCTTTTCTGTGATATGAATACATGTATAGTGCATGATGAACTACTTTACTATGTAACAGTAGATTCCTCATTGGCCGTCCAGTTCGTCCACACCTACACGATGAACTACTTTACTATGTAACAGTAGATTTTTCATTTACTGTCCAGTTCGTCCACACCTACACGATGAACTACTTTACTATGTAACAGTAGATTCCTCATTGGCCGTCTAGTTCGTCCACACCTACACGATAAACTACTTTACTATTTAACAGTAGATTCTTCATTTACTGTCCCGTTCGTCCACACCTACACGATGAACTACTTTACTATGTAACAGTAGATTCTTCATTTACTGTCCAGTTCGTCCACACCTACACGATGAACTACTTTACTATGTAACAGTAGATTCTTCATTGGCTGTCCAGTTTGTCCACACCTACATGATAAACTACTTTACTATGTAACAGTAGATTCCTCATTGGCTGTCCAGTTCGTCCACACGTACACGATGAACTACTTTATTATGTAACAGTAGATTCGTCATTGGCCGTCCAGTTCGTCCACACATACACGATGAACTACTTTACTATGTAACAGTAGATTCCTCTTTTTCTGTCCAGTTCGTCCACACGTACACACTATGGGTCACATTGTTTATGGGATCACTAGATCGTACTTCACTGATTAATTAAAACAGATTATATTTCCAAAGCAAATNCACACGTACACGATGAACTACTTTACTATGTAACAGTAGATTCTTCATTGGCCGTCCAGTTCGTCCACACCTACACGATGAACTACTTTACTATGTAACAGTAGATTCTTCATTGGCCGTCCAGTTCGTCCACACATACACGATGGACTACTTTACTATGTAACAGTAGATTCCTCTTTTTCCGTCCAGTTCGTCCATACGTACACACTATGGGTCACATTGTTCATGGGATCACTAGATCGTATTTCACTGATTAATTAAAACAGATTATATTTCCAACGCAAACAATGACATTATTACAAATGTTTATACTTGGCCCATACATAACGGAAAAAGGGTTAGACCTAAAGTTCTACAACAGTATGGAGGGTCTTTCCCTTGGGATAGTATTAACATATTATAATGATGGTGACAGACATACATGATGTCATTTACAACATATAAAGTAGATAACACAAAACCAAATAATTATATTTATTTATTTCGGGATATGATGAAAATAGTAATAATAATAGTAATTATTATTGTATTTCGCTGAATCAGCGTCACGTTTTTAAGCGGATCACCATAGGGGCAAAGTCAAAATGCAAGTCCTAAGTGATATTTATGAAATCTGGCGAGGTGATGTAATTGCATGTTTTTGTATCCCCCGACAAAGTCGGGGAATATAGAATTTACTTTGTCCGTCCGTACGTCACAAACTTTTGAAATTGGCGGGGATATCAATTCAACGAATTTGCTTCTTTACTCCTGTAAGTTACGATTAAGGTTGTCATTGCTTCCTCAGCGGATTGAACCTCTGTCTGAAGGTTTAACGGGTATAGTTTGACCTTGTAAAACTATTTTAGAACATGCAAGTAATACCAGTTTGTTGCAGTTTAGTAGTATTAACCGTCACATTTTCATCCAATCTAGTTGAAACATGCCCAAATTATTGGTTCTGATATGATTTGGTTCGCGTTTAATTAAAATCTAGGTAACTTGATAAAGTTTGTAATTACTGTGAACCACAATCGTCATTGGCAATTCAAAATAGAGTGTTATTAAAGGGACTTGTTCACAGATTTTGGCATGTTTTATAGTTTGTCGTTAAATGCTTTAAATTGATAAATGTAAACATCGGAACTAAATAGCTCCAGTATAAAACAAGAAGAAAAAATTAAGAAAGAAAAAAAAAAGTTATCCAAACCTGGACTGGAACCACTAACCTTGGAGTAAAAGTCAAGCAATCCTCGTAATGTCACTAAATATAACGATAACAACAGAACTCTCCAAATTATTCCATCGTTTCGCGTTTGTAATGCTTTATTATTTTCAGGTTTTAAAATCGTCAAAAGAAGCATATTATGGATATTGTAGAGCATTGTAAATGTTCAGTATTTCTGTATCTTCGCCAAATATCATAATACATAACTAGAACGAAAATATGCAGATCTGAAATATTTGTTTTTAATTTTGTCAATTTACCAAAACGTGAAAAAGTCCCTTTAAAACAACCAATAATAATTAAATTTCAAGAAGATGATGTTCTCAAGCTTTTTTTTAATTGTATGTACTATCGATCGGAGTAATTCACTTTGGCAAGGTCTATTCCACAATGTACATCTTACATTGAACACTCATATTAAGGTTTATGATGTCTGACATTGGGTCTGAGAAAACGTCATTGTGGCCATGTCGTATTATCACATGGTACGACTTAAATATTAAATTTGTTTATTAACTGATTTTATAAGAAGAAAACAATTATATACACTATGACGCGACGTCATGTAGTATAGTGACGTCATCGTAGGAAGCGACGTCCTCATCGCGTAGCAACAACAAAATGTGGCTTTGAAGCAGTTCAATTTATTGATACAACTCCGATTAAACGGGAAAACTAAAAACAAAAACACAGCTGACAGAACATATTCAACAATATGAGCGGAAATGACGTCACTACTGCAAAGAAAGGGTAAATCGATAACTCATATACATACTAGAGTCTACATTATCGAGAGAAAAAAAATCTTAACCAAACCTCCTTATTTATAAATGTTGTTCAATGCAAAGTGTGTATCAATGTAAAATGTATCAATACATTTTTATAATACAAATCTAACAGCTTTATTCCAAGGAACACACAGCATTTGATTTATTTAATAAGCAAAACCTTTTGCTTTTTAAGTGGCAGTCCACACAGGCTAATCAGGAACGATACTTTCCGCCTTAACTGGATTTTCGGAGAGACTTCCTTTCAACGAAAAATACCATTAAAGCGAAAAGTGTCGTCTCTGATTACACTGTGCGCACTGCACAGGCTAATCTGGGTAGACACTTTACGCACATGCATTAAGCGACAGAGCGCGGACCATATAATTTCAAATACAATATGAGCCGTCGAAACGCCCCTTCCAACGCCCCTTCCTGTATCCTATCTTGTAGGCGCGAGGTTGTCGAGCGCACGAGGGGCCACGTGCGCGCATCGCGGTCCTCCCTCTCGTATGTGTTCCCGCGAAACGCTGGCAATTCTACGGACCGACCAGGTAAGATTTACTCAAACTACGCGACCGTCATAGACGATGTTGACACAGACGCCAGCGACAACAAAATAGACACAGATCGAGCTGTGAATCACGCAAAAGACAATGCCGCGATGAAGAAACCACAGACAACAGTGGACGGTCATCGCAAAAGAACGGGGCCTGGTCGACAGCAAGGGGAATATGTTGCACAGAAGAAATGCAGTAGCCCGGATCAAGATCAGAGCGCTCTTGTCAATGCAAACACGAACGAGTTTTTTCCGCGCGACCCAAGGATGTCTCCGGTGGCCGTGTTGCCTTCCGGCGCCGTTTACTCCGTCAGCGATCTCGATCTTCCGGCTGAGAGTCTGCCCGGTGTAAAATTGTACAGCCCTGAATTTGGACAGGAAATGAATGAAGCCAATCAAAGTCAGTCTCTTGGCGTGTATTCTAACGGACACGCGGCGACTCTCGTAGAGATGGAATCGAGGAAAAATAAAGTATCCAATAGGTTGATCGACATGGAGATTGGATTTGGCAGAAATAACGAACCCGCGATCAGTAACCGGGAGAGATACAGCAGATACAAAACCAAGGCGGCGATGCCTCCATCAATGTGTGAACGCTCCGACACGCCCATTGAATATAGGCCCGGAACCGAGCCGCCGGCGCGCGTCTCCATAGCCGACGAGTTATCTAGAACCGCTGCCAAACTGACTGCAATTGCGAAGAAACAAATAAAGCGATCAGACAAAATAAAATTCCCGCCATCCGATTTGCCATATTTGGGTCAGTTTATTAACGTGGATACAGCCAAGCGTTCGTTTGATTTTTCTGCTTTGAAGCACGTGCCGGAAGCGCACCCTGTCACACGCATGCGCAACCCTCTGTTTCAAGGACAGCGGTATAAGCCATTGCCGCGATCCGATCATGTACTGCTCAGTTACTCCTCAGGAAGTTCTCAAGGAATGAATGCACGAGACTTTTGACATTTTCAAATATATATATATATTTTTTTTTTGTAAAAAATATAAATTGTATTTTAAGATTTTCAGCGTATATAGAAAACATATCTAATACACCAAATAAATAACAGATCTTTACGTTTTAAATGCGCTTTTTTGTTGCTTAACCATACCGGTGGCACTGAGGTCTAAGAAACTGTGCTAGCAATGTAGCATGCACGTGTTGCAGTTACTAGACATCATGGCAACAATCTTTAAAAGGTCTTCGTGTCCAACTCAAATAACACTATTTTGAGTTGAGTTGAGATAATATTTTTATTTAAAAAAATTCAATAAATTTAACCAATCACTTATTTAATTAATGTATTGTGTATTATAATAAATTATNATTCAAATAACACTATTTTGAGTTGAGTTGAGATAATAATTTTATTTAACAAATTCAATTAATTTAACCAATCACTTATTTAATTAATGTATGTATGTATTATAATAAATTATAACTATATATAGAATAAATGCAAAAAAAAAGCTCATTTGGTTTTGCACATAGATTGGCTTTCCAATATAACACTATTACCGCTATGATGCATTACCCGAGAGAACNTATAATAAATTATAACTATATATAGAATAAATGCAAAAAAGCTCATTCGGTTTTGCACCTAGGTTGGCTTTCCTATATAACACTGTCGCCGCTATGATGCATTACCCGAGAGAACAACTACATCGTAAACAAGGCTAAAAATGAAAGTAAACTTCTGCTTTCTTTATAAAATTTAAGATTGTTGTTGTGTATTTTTTGTTACAAAATGCAATGTCTCTTTATCCACAAAAACAGTTATATCGATACCCAATCTTGTAAGTTCTGTGTATTGGGTTCAAGATTTTAAAGCTTGCTCTTAAAATATCTCGTTAAATTGGAAAATCTTGCACAATAAAAATATATTTTGTAAATCAGGCAAATTAACAATCGCCATTAGCCAGTCCCTCACTGCGGTCAATTGTGTAAACATTTCTGAATGTCTCGCCATTATAACTAACATATAGAAATGTAAAGGCACCTTTGTGCATATGTGAGAGTGGCAAATAATGAAATATTTACAATCTATATAATTATTGCATATCGAAAAGCATACGAATTGTATTATTGTCGCTGTGATATTATATTCACAAGTTATTCAGGGTTCAAAATTCCCAAATGTTGAAACATGTACAACACCTCAGAGCTATTCAATCGTATGTTAAAACAATAACGAGTGGTTTATGGAGAGTAAGTCGGTTCCTCTTTCTTAGTTCCTTATTCCTTATTATAAAAGAAATAATGATCAGTTCCTTATTCCTTATTAAAGTTTTACATATTTGAATGAGGTTTTTAAGACAAATAAAACATGTAATTCTTAAGTAAATCAAAACAACATACATTTAACACATTAACTTTACAATTGCCTGTTCTTCTTCGAATACTACCTTCACATCAACCAAATATAAAACATATTTTTTATATTTATTTATTTTCCATGGCTTAATAAGAAGAAAAGAATCACTACCGTATTTCTTATTCAAACTAAATAATGGACTAACATTTTTTTCCTTAAAGAAAACTGCATCGCACTGCCTCAGCTTGGCAAATACTCTGTTCTGTATCGATATATTGATGTAGAACCACATTATTCACGGTAATCCACTTGCCCGAAGCCCTGGGCAAATAAATATAGTATNGTTTATGGAGAGTAAGTCGGTTCCTCTTTCTTAGTTCCTTATTCCTTATTATAAAAGAAATAATGATCAGTTCCTTATTCATCATTAAGGTTTACATATTTGAATGAGGTTATTAAGAAAAATAAAACATGCAATTCTTAAGTAAATCAAAACAAAATACATTTAACACATTCACTTTAAAATTGCCTGTTCTACTTCGAATACTTCCTTCACATCAACCAAATCTAAAACATATTGTTTTATATTTATTTATTTTTCATGGCTTAATAAGAAGAAAACAACCACTACCTTATTTTTTATTCAAACTAAATAATGGACTAACATTTTTTTCATTAAAGAAAACTGCATCGCACTGCCTCAGCTTGGCAAATACTCTGTTCTGTATCGATATATTAATGTAGAACCACATTATTCACGCTAATCCACTTGCCCGAAGCCCTGGGCAAATAAATATAGTATCAAGCAAGTAAATATTTTAGGTTTATGTTGTCAGGCAAGTAGTTAATTATACTAGTTGACTACATTACATGATATTTCAGGCAATTTTCATTCTTTTCCTGTCTTTCAAATGGAATGTACATTTTTTTTCGGAAAATAATTTCAGAACAACGTTCATTAAACCCTCAGGGGTTGCAACTTTCAAATGGTTGAATTATTTCAAGTTCGATAATCTTGTATTCTTACATGTCTTCCAGCTAGCGATGCTTAAAGGAAGATCGGAAAGAACAATATTTAATGAAGTTTCGTCACTTAGTGTTTCCCCAACTGGAAGGCCGCAGATTCGAAATACAAAAAGCACCAGCAGTCGGGGTGTCATAAGGAAGCAATTGAGGGACACGTGACTAGCGTCCCAAAAGGCATATGTTAATTCAAATCCAGCGCACACTATGTAGCATAGTTGTGTGGGATGGTAATGTATATACAAGTCCGATGAAGGGTCGATTGATATTTAATTCTGCTATTAAACTCAAACAGTGTCCACAATATTTAGAAACTTTCGAGTTCGTAAA
>VMBQ01007344.1:0-34402 GCA_007657795.1 Dreissena rostriformis | reverse complement strand
TTTTTTTCAAAGAATACTATCAGAATAGCAAACAGTTTGGATCCTGATGAGACGCCACGTTCTGTGGCGTCTCATCTGGATCCAAACTGTTTGCAAAGGCCTTCAAAATCCGGTTCCAGCGCTCAAAGGGATAATAATGCTCAAGGGTAACATTAATATTAACAATTGCTGATTGATTATGGGTATCACTGACCACCAACCACCATCATCTGACAACAAGCGGTCTGGTTACCGTTTCAATAAAACACTGTAAGCCAGTTATGATTCGTAAACCAGTTACATTGGGGCCACACTCAGTAAATAAGGGGTTTAATGCATGTGCGTAAGTTTTTGTCCCAGATGAGCCTGTGCAGTCCACAAAGGCTAATCAGGGACAACACTTTCCGCTTTTATGGTATTTTTTTCGTTTAAAGGAAGTCTCTTCTTAGCGAAAATCTAGTTGGGGTGGAAAGTGTCATCTCTGATTAGCCTGAGCAGACTGCACAGGCTGATCAGGGACGAAACTTAATGCACCTGCATTAAAGCCCCTTTTCAAAGAGTGAGGCTCATGGTTATTTGTAATGCAAAAAGTTCAGTGACCAGAAACGCAAATGAGGCTTGCAAGTGGTAATGGACAAGAGCTTATCTAACCCTTTGAGCGCTGGAACCGGATTTTGAAGGCCTTTGCAAACAGTTTGGATCCAGATGAGACGCCACAGAATGTGGCGTCTCATCAGGATCCAAACTGTTTGCTATTCTGATAGTATTCTTTGAAAAATAGTGAAGAAAATGATGATTTAAGAAATTCAGCAGACAACATTTTAGCAGACGACAAATTTCCCAGCATGCAAAGGGTTAGCTTGTGCAGTCCGCACAGACTAATCAGGGACGTCACTTTCCTCCTAAACTGGATTTTTGCATAGCGACTTCCTTAAACATTATATACCATAAAAGCGGAAAATGTCATCCCTGATAAGGCTGTACAGACTGCACAGACTAATCTGGACGACACTTTACGCACATTTTTTGACTCCCATTTTACCTAAGAGACACTCATTATGAATACAGCACTTTTAACAACCATGATATCAAATGAAGCTTATAATAACTCTGCTCTCATCCTGTAATTTCAGGCGCAATACTAACCTACATAACTGATTAAATCTATAAACATTGGAATAGGGCCCATATTCTAAATGCTCTTAACCCTTTGAGCGCTTGAACCGGATTTTGAAGGCCTTTGCAAACAGTTTGGATCCAGATCAGACGCCACAGAACGTGGCGTCTTATCAGGATCCAAACTGTTTGCTATTCTGGTAGTATTTTTTGAAAAAAAAATCGAAGAAAATGCTAATTTTAGAAATTCAGCAGACGACATTTCAGCAGAAGACAAATTTCCCAGCATGCAAAGGGTTAAGTGAGAATACATAAGTAAACCAAGGTCGACATAAATATCACTTTTAAGAATGTGTTTTGTGGGGTAAATTTAATAATAATATTTTTATTTTCATCAAGATTTACGTTCTTCAGGCTAATAAGAATTCATAAAAAAAATAATATCAAAGAAAGACAGGGTCAAACTCTGAACATTTAATAACACATCTTTTCTTAAAATGTTTTAAATAAAATTTAATGATCAACCGTGCATGTTTTAAATACCACGCATGTTTTCTGCTGCAAGGCATGTGCCAAAAGTATTTTACACTGGGCAAAGATGAAGTTCAATTTTATTTCAGCCAAAAACAATATGCAAGTAATTACTAGAAAGGTTTGCAGAACACTGTTATGTCTAAAGGAGAATTGCTNATGGATCGCAAATTGATACCTTCTAGGGAGAGTGCTTAATATAAAGCAATCAATAGCACTGAATGACCTTCATAATGAATGGCGCCTCGTTCTGGCTAATCTGTGCTTAATGCATATGCCTGAAGCATCGTCCCAAAGCTGCAGGGACGAGACTTTCCGCATCTATGGTATTTTTCATTTAAAGGAAGTCTCTTCTTTTTTTTCTCTTTTTAGCAAAAATCCACTTTAGGCGGAAAGTGTCATTTTCCCAGTTTTCCCAGAACAAGCTGAACTGATAACACACTGTTATGATGCGAAAAGCATTACTTACAGAGAGACTTTTGTTAATGGCTTGGCCAGTTTATCACCACAGTAGATTTTAACACTTTCTGGAATATTTCTGGAATGTTCTCTTCAGATACATTTTGACACTTTTGTAGTCCCTTAGAAAATTGAAATTAACCCATTTATGCCGAGTGGACTCTCCCATCCTTCTAGATTGGATCAATTTATTTCCAAAATTAGGGATGCCTGGTATATTTATTTCTATTATGAGAATATTTCTCACGGAAATTCCTATTAGCAAAGAGCTTAGACCCTGATGAGACGCCGCATTATTCCATTTTGCCAAGGCCTTTTTTCTAGACACTAGGCATAAATGGGTTAAAGACCTTTCTTACTAGATTCAAGTTTTAAAGGCTTCATTTCCAGCCCTAAGGTACTGATTAGTAGCAAACAGCATGAAATCTGAACAGACTGTGATTTACTGCAGATCGCACAGGCTAATCAGAGACAACACTTTCTACTTTAATGGTATTTTTAGTTTAAAGGAAGTCTTTTCTTAGCAAAANGTGGCGTCTCATCTGGATCCAAACTGTTTGCAAAGGCCTTCAAAATTCGTTTCCAGCGCTCAAAGGGTTAAGTTTAACATAATGACTGTAAAATTGTGTGGGAAGCCTTGGTACATCATGTGATGATGTGTTGACTCATAGAACCAATAAATGAATTTACACCAACAATTGCTTATGGATATTTTTACATGTGTTCCCACTTTTTTTGGAACAATGACCCTTAGATTTTAATAAAACATGAAACTGCTAGGTTCCGACAGCTTCAAGGTATTACAAAACCTGAACACTGAGCTTCAAAGCCACGTGATGAATGCATTCGCTGATGCCCTCTCCAAAATAAAAGTGAGCTTGGAAAATGGGGCTTAATGCAGGTGCATAAAATGTTGTCTCAAATTTATGGAATTTTTCGTTTAAAATAAGTCTATTCCAAAAGAAAATCCAGTCTAGGGGAAAAGTTTTGTCCCTGACTAGCCTGTGCGGACTGCATAGGCTACTCTGGGACGACACCTTACGCACATGCGTTAAGCCCCATTTTCCCACAGTGAGGCCGAAGTTTTTTGCTAGCAATCAGCGGATTATAATTAACAAACAATTCTTACCTATAATTTCCTGAAAGAATGGTCTACATGAGAAATGATCTACTTTTGGTCTAATGCAAGTTTTGATAATTAATTAACAGAATATGTATGTACATTAACAAAGGATACCAAACCCATGGCCATACAAAATGTAAGGCCCCTGGATATGCACATTTAAATATACGTGTTGTGTTCTGAGGAAACTGGGCATAATGCATGTGCGTAAAGTGACATCCCAGATTAGCCTGTGCAGTCCGCACAGGCTAATCCGGGACAACACTTTCTGCCTAAACTGGATTTTCGCTAAGAAGAGACATCATTTTAACGAAAAATTCCATAAAAGCGGAAATTGTCGTCCTTGATTAGCCTGTGCGGACTGCACAGGCTAATCTGGGATGACAATTTACGCACAAGCATTATGCCCAGTTTTCTCAGAACACGACACATATATGGAATATGGCAAAATATATACATACACACATTCAATTAGAAACTTTGAGATAATTGGCTGCAATAAATTTTAAGGGGAAGAAACTTTTATGGGAATCACACCCTGTACAGTAATCTCCCTTAATAAATTTCCTTTTGTGTCAAATTCATGCAGAAAGTAAGACTGGTAACTGCCTGATAAGAATGGTTGCTAACCGTTCAACCTAAGTCACAAACTCCTGATCTGTACTGCAATTTTTTATCCAAGTGTGCTAGGAAAAAAAGTAAAATTTGAAAAAAAAATCCAGTTTGTCTACGCCGGTGTGTCTGAATCGTTTCCCTACCAATTCAAGAACAAGCTCTGAAAATTCGGATGTTAATATTTAAAGGTTCACATCTCAATCCCAAAATTCTTCCCAAACTAGTATGTTTTAATGAAAAAAAAGAAGCATAAAGCTGATCTGTAATGTGAACACATTTAAATAGTCATGATTTCATTAAAAAAAAGAGCTGTCCTAAGACTTTTCTTTCGCTTTGATTGTAAAGTGTACGTTTTTGGTCAATCACTTAATATGATGAAACCAAAGNTGAGCACTGTGCGTGGCCAGTTTTGACCCCATGAAGAACAGTATTTTAACAAACTTGATGCCAAATACCAAATCTCAGCCTTCCTGTTTCAGAAAGGAAGATTTATAAACTTTTTACTATATACATGTACATACAAGAACAACAAGCAATTCCCCTAGGGAAGAGCCAATTTGGCCTAGAGCGGAGGTATTTGAACACACTTTGTAGAGGACCACCATAAAATGTAAACCACCGAATATCAAACCCCTGACCCATGCGATTTCAGAGAAGATTTTAAAATGTATTTACTATATAGGTATATATAATAATGAGATCCATGGGGTGGCAAAGTTTTGACCCCCGTGATTTAAAAAAACTTTTAAGAGGACCAAAATACAGTGAAACACGCTAAATACCAAACCTCTCCGCAGGTGTGGTTTCAAAGAATTAAGGTTTTTACAGTTATAAGTATAAACATTTAAAAGAAACAAGAGCTGTCTCCGAAGGATTACACATGCCCCCGAAGATGCTCTGATAATTGGAAGATGCTTTGATGGAAACATTAGGTTAAAACAGGATATTTGTCAGTTATTTATGATATCAGTACCATGACAAATGGGTTATATATTTGGCAAATATTTTACATTTGGCCCATATATGTGATATTGACATGTGAGCTTCACATATCATCTTTTTTGACTAGTTATCAACTCTTTAGAATGAATTTGATAGCAACAATGGAAACTGTATCACTGAGGAAAATGTTTAAATCAATACCAGTCCTTCAGAGTTGTTGGCCAATCCCACATAAAACCCAGGTGTGGTCACTGTAATTTGCCAGTGTTGTTGTTGGTCTTATTCCTAGTAGTCCCGAAAGATATAGATGATCCAAACAAGAAAGGCAATTTTTGCTATAAATTAAGATCTGTAACTCTGAAGTACCCAGGTCAATTTAACTGGTTATCGTACTTGACCTAGATGTTATGGCTTAACGCATTTTCATGAAGATTTGTGAAGATCCGATGACAATTGCTTGAGTTATTGAGCAGAAACGAGAAAAAACGCAATTTTTTGATGATTCAAGGGCCGTAACTCAGGAGTGTCTGAGACAATTTGGCTGATTATGTAACTTGACGTAGATCTTATAGCCTAACACATTTTCATGAAGTTTGGTGACGATCCGATGACAATTACTTGAGATATTGAGCGGAAACGCAATTCGTTTATGATTCAAGGGCCATAACTCAGAAGTGTCTGGGTCAATTTGGCTGATTATCGAACTTTACCTAGATTTTATTGCCTTACACATTTTTATGAAGTTTGGTGAAGATCAGATTACAATTGCTTGAGTTATTGAGCGGAAACAAGAAAAAACTCAATTTTTCGATGATTCAAGGGCTGTAACTCAGGAGTGTCTTGGTCAATTTGGCTGATTATCGAACTTGACCTAGATCTTATGACCTTACACATTTTCATGAAGTGTGGCAAAGATCCTATGACATTTGCTCGAGTTATTGAGCGGAAACGAGGCGGAGAAAAAAAACGTAATTTTTCGATGATTCAAGGGCCGCAACTCCGAAGTGTCTGGGTCAATTTGGCTGATTATCAACCTTGACCAAGATGTTATTGCCTTTCACATTTTCATGCAGTATTGTACAGATACAATGACAATTGCTGGAGTTATTGAGCGGAAACGAGAAAAAACGCAATCGTTCGATGATTCAAGGGTCGTAACTCAGGAGTGTCTGGGTCAATTTGGCCAATTATCGAATTTGACCTAGATGTTATTGCCTTACACATTTTCCTGAAGTGTGGCGAAGATCCTATGACATTTGCTCAAGTAATTGAGCAGAAACGAGAAAAAAACCCAATTTAAAGATGATTCAAGGGCCGTTACTCAGGAGTGTCTGGGTCAATTTGGCCAATTATCGAAATTGACCTAGATGTTATNTTAAATGTGTCTGCTCACTAATAAGAATAGCAGCCAGAAACGATGTTGTCATAAATGATGAGCCCCAAGTGACAATGCCATGAAAACATCAGTTTACATCTTTTGAACATTATCAATATGAGCTTGCTCTGTAAAAGGGGGCTTTAACGCATGTGCGTAAAGTGTTTTATGAGATAAGCCTGTGCAGTCTGCACAGGATAATCAGGGGCAACACTTTCTGCCAAAACTGAATTTTTGTCATGAAGAGTCTTACTTAAAACGAAGAAAAAAAAACAATAACAGAGGAAAGTGTTGTCCCTGATTAGCCTGTGTGCAATGCACAGGCTAATCTGGGACGTCACTTTACGCACATGCATTAGCCCCTTTTACACAGAGCGTGACTTATATCGACATTTACAAATCTTTACTCTGTTCATTTGGTGACACATCTTTATTCTGTTCGTTTGGTGACAAATCTTATTCTGTTCATTTGGTGACAAATCTTCTTCTGTTCATTTGGTGACAAATCTTTACTCTGTTCATTTGGCGACAAATCTTTACTCTGTTCATTTGGTGACAAATCTTATTCTGTTCATTTGGTGACAAATCTTTACTCTGTTCATTTGGCGACAAATCTTTACTCTGTTCATTTGGTGACAAATCTTATTCTGTTCATTCAGTGACAAATCTTGACTCTGTTCATTTGGTGACAAATCTTTATTCTGTTCATTTGGTGACAAATCTAAATCTGTTCATTTGGTGACAAATCTTCTTCTGTTGATTTGGTGACAAATCTTTACTCTGTTCATTTGGTGACCAATCTTAACTCTGTTCATTTGGTGACAAATCTTTACTCTGTTCATTTGGTGACAAATCTTATTCTATTCATTTGGTGAAAAATCTTATTCTGTTTATTTGCTGACAAATCGTATTATGTTCATTTGGTGACAAATCTGTACTCTGTTCATTTGGTGACAAATCTTATTCTGTTCATTTGGTACATTTAAATGCAAACTCAGGAGAGTGATTTCTTTAACAAATAAACTGCTTATACTATTATACTATAACAACTGCTGAACAAACAAAATGGAACTCATGATTCTATTTTCTATTTCAAACACTAAGTATGAAACCAGAAGGAAACCCAATCTGTCCCAGGAGCCAATAAAGCCATCAGCAGACAGCAGCCATTTCATCATTTCCCCAGACTCAGTCTGCTCACATGTTGATGGAAGGGTTATTAACTGCAAGGCATTTAAATCTTTCCTCCCACACACACCACTTTGATTGCAAATGAACAACTGTGAAGTTCTGAGGGATTCAACGTGAAACAGGTGTATCTGTGCTACATTTCTATACCAGATAATAAGTTCCATGCAAATTGATGAAAAAATCATTCTTGTGAACTGTTCGATCACTTATGCTTCCTTTCAAGTCTCAAAACGTCAGGAAATTGCTCTTTGGGGTGATTTAAGTGAGTTGGTATTTTTGTGTTATGTTATCTTTATCTACAAAATTATTCAGGAAAAACATTAAGTAGGTCTGGGAAGACAAAGGTGTACATAGCTGTAAAAGGCAGAGCCTAAATTAGAGAAAGATAAAAGAGAAGCCAGTGGAAAGCAGTACCAATCAAAAGCATGAATATCAGTTGAAAGCATGCATACCAGTTGAAAGCATGAATATCAGTTGAAAGCATGAATATCAGTTGAAAGCATGAATATCAGTTGAAAGCATGAATATAAGTTGAAAGCATGAATACAAGTCAAAAGATGTTTATCAGTTGAAAGCATGAATACCAGTCAAAAGCATGAATATCAGTTGAAAAAATAATATCAGTTGAAAGCATCAATATCAGTTGAAAGCATGAATATCAGTTGAAAGCATGAATACCAGTCAAAAGCACAATACCAATCAAAAGCATGAATTAAGCAGTTGAAAACAGTTCTTTCAAAATGCACTGACGATGGCTAATTAGACACAGCCATGTCAATGTCAGTCCATCTTCTTCCACTTGGATCGATCATTCATGCCCAAGAAAAGTGGGATTCTGTTAAGTTGGACTGCTGTGATAATTATTACTTAAACACTATTTAATGGCAACAAATCTAAACAAACAAACAAACTCAAACTAATGATTCTGTTTCCATTTCAATCCCTTTAGTGGAAGCAAGAAGAAAACCCTATCTGTCCCGGGAGCCAATAAAGCCATCAGCAGACGGCAGCCATTTCATCATCACCCCAGACCAGGGTTCATACAGATTTTCTCTCATGAAATTCAAGCACTTGTTAAGCACTTTTCAAGGGGAAAAAATCCAAATTTAAGCACTTTTTTAGTCAGACCTACTGAAAACTGTATATTATTCTGTGTAAAATACCAACAACATTTTCGCTAAATTGTATGTATGTCTCTGTCATAACCAACAAAAATATGAGAAATTCCATCACATTGGTTTACCTCCTGCATTCCGTTGATGTTTTGCACTCTGTTGGCTTTTCAACGCCAATTCCCCCATACAAGCGAAATCTATACCTGTTCTGCATACTTTACAAGATGCTTTGACCTTAGAATCGGCGTTGTCAACAACCGAAGGGTACTTTAAAAGCCACCCTTTCTGAAAAATGCACTTATTCGCTGGCATATTTCAACTTGTCAGCACCGGAAGATTAGTAGAAGTTGCCTCCCTTACGTTCTTAAACCCGTACCGACCAGTACCGATCCAGTACATGGATGCCAGTATGAACAGATCAGAACCGTCATAAATCGCGGAAATTGTGAAAAAAAAACTACAACTTCAGACTCATGGAAAAGATATGAAATTATATAGTTTTACCCTTAGTACGTTTTTCAAGCACTTTTGAAACCAAAATAAGCACTTTTTAAGCATTTTTAAGTTTTTAAATGCAAATAAGCACTTTTTAAGCACTCCACAGCCTTAATAAGCACTTTTCAAGGAGAACATTTAAATTCAAGCACTTTTCAAGGTGTGTGCGAACCCTGCAGACTCAGTCTGCTCACATGTTGATGGAAGGGTTATTTACTGCAAGGAATTTCAATCTTCCCTCCCCCCCACACACCACTTTGACTGCAAATGAACAAATGTGAAGTTCTGAGGGATTCAACGCCAAACAGGTGTATCTGTGTTACATTTCTTTACCAGATAATAAGTTCCATGCAAATTGCTGTAAAATCTCTCTTGTGAACTGTTAGATAACTTATGCTTCCTTTCAAGTCTCAAAACCTCAGGAAATTGTGCTATGGGCTGATTAAAAAGAGTTTGTATTTGTGATTCATCTATGAAATTATTCAGGAAAACAGTTTGCAGTTCTATACAGATAAAGGTCTACAGAGATGTTAAGTGCAGAGCCTAAATTAGAGAAAGATAAAAGAGCAGTCATGCAGTCCCAACTGGCCCGTAATGCAATCCCACTTTAGGTCTGCATGACCCCACAGGCCCCGAATGGAGTCCCTTGCTAGATCATTCTGTAACCTACATTCACATATAATTTCAGCAAAATACGGAGATTTTGTGCAAACCACTTTTTACCTTATTTTAGCAACAGTGACCTTGACTTTGACCCAACGGGCACTAAATGCAAAGCCATTCAAGGTTTACATGTCAGTAAAGGTAATAGCTGTTGCACACAAATGTTTACCTGAATTTATTGTATACAAAGAACAATAATGGGCATTTTATATGAATGGATGTTGAATGTACAACAAATTTATTTATGTACCCATCAAATAGCTGTACATGAAATACTCTGTTTATGAAATTCATTATAATTTATGAAAAAGCTTTGTATTTATGTATATAATATTCTACGAATGTATGTAATATTCTACGGAGTGAATAAAATTTTGCACTGGAAAAAAAACACACAAAAAAACAAGGCTTGTCACCATAGGATGACATATGCCCCCTTTTTCAACATTTTTCTTAACCTAAACGCAAAGTGTTTTTCCACATTTTTCGAAACTCAAATGCAAAGTGTGACGGAATTTCAGACGGACAGACAGACGGACAAGTGCGATCACTATATGCCCACCTTCGGGGGCATAAAAAAAGAGTACAATAATGGGCATCATTCTGCAGGTTTGAATTATGCGCCTTGTTCAACGACCGCCCATGATTATCTGGAAGAGATGGGTAAAGTTTCAATGAAATATTTGTCATAGTTACAACGAAATGTACTTGTTGCAGGAAAACATTAATCTGATTTTAAACTTAACCTGACTTAACCAGAGCATGAGCTGGCATTTCAAACCATACTTTGTATTCGACTCCTTAAATGATTTTCTCACACGCAATTGATTTTTCAAGGCTAAGAGAAAATCAGATAAATTATGATATCATACAGCCAATTTGCCAAGAATTACAGCAACCCTTATCAAGTCTGTTGAATGTTTGCTTAGGCATAAAACCAATAAATTTAGGAAGGGCTTTCATCCAATCAGTTCTTAGAAATACCTCAATCTGTCAGGAAAGAGTGCAATTCAAATGGGCTTCGCTCTGGTAAATCAGGGTTTAATTCATGTGTGTAAAGTTTTGTCCCAGATTAGTCTGTGCAGTGTTCACAGGCTAATCAGGGACAACACTTTCCGTCCAAACTGGATTTTCACTTAAAAGAGACTTCCTTTTAACAAAGAATTTCCATCAAAGCGGAAATTGTCGTCCCTGATTAGCCTGTGCGCTCTGCACAATCTAATCTGGGACAAAACTTTAGCCACATGCATTAAACCCTGTTTCTCAAGAACGTGGCTGAAATAAGTGAAAAAAGTAAAGGCCCAGTCAGCTCAGATGCCATTAACCCTTTGAGTGCTGGAACCGGATTTTGAAGGCCTTTGCAAACAGTTTGGATCCAGATGAGACGCCACAAAACGTGGCGTCTCACCAGGATCCAAACTGTTCGCTATTCTGATAGTATTATTTGAAAAATATCAAAGAAAATGCTAATTTTAGAAATTCAGGAGACGACATTTTAGCAGACGACAAATTTCCCAGCATGCAAAGGGTTAAAACATCAATGCAATGCTTGACACTGTGCAACAAAGGCATTTTCAAAATAATTGCAATTGAAAATATATAAAAATCTAGACGATAAAGCTAAAAACTAGTTTATTTAGTACAAATGTAGAGGACAATAATTCTATAGACCTTGCATCATGATACTCAGAAATAAAACAACAGTTGTTTGACATATCAATCCATTTTCTCTAAAAACAATCATTATTGCTAATGCATGCTCTCCAGCTATGCAAATCCAGCCGCCCACTCGGAAACATAATAGCATGATTAAAACACCAACCTGTCACAAGAGAAACTCTTAATGTCAAACTGCACATTGTTTGTTGTCTGGCTGAGTACAGCCTGTTACAAGAGGAATTACTGAGGATTAACATGCCTTCTGTAACCTTGAATTCTCAATGATGTACATACAGCAACAGGCTTTGCTGCTATTAGGCTAATCCAAGAAGCAAAAGAAGCCACTAATCTTTTGTAGTGCAATTCTTGATTTCCAATTGCATGCTTTATAACTTCTGCCATGTACTTTGAAATACCATCCATGCTTGACAAATATAAGCTTAAAACAATCATTTCATTTTTGGCCTAGAATTGTGACCCTGATCTTTGCACTATGGACCTGACGTATGTGCAAGACACTATTAAAGCCAAATTTTTTTAATATATTTGGATATATATGTGTTGATGCCTGACCTCGAATTATGACCTTGACCTGGGAGCTATTCTAAAACTGAAAAAACACTTTCACTGTCAATTCCTTATCACTACAAATGAGCAGAAACCATTGTTCTAATTTTAGTAACAATGACCTTGAGCCAACTGACCTCAATTCTGTATCTGCAGGTCAGCTAAAGATAGGAGTAGTTGGATGCAAACGTTTAACTGAATTTCACCAGAACAAAAAATAAAATAAGGGGCATAATTCTGCTAAATTGCAAGTCAGACTTATGGGCCTTAACATGCGTTAAGTTTTAATTGAAAACCTGTAGAAGAAACAGTAATATGGAGTTACAAATAACCAGAGTATAACGATGAGTAGAATAGCGATGAGTAGAATAGCTAAGGGTATTCCAAGAATAGTCTAGATAAACACCATGAAAAATCCTTCAAAACTGCATTTTGGTTTATTGGCCATGAAATAAACCAGCATGCAACAATGAGCTAAAAAGTATGGCTGTCTGCTCTCTGGTACTTATATTATTAAGTGTTCTTTGAAATTTAACAAAGGACATTGACAAAGCTGACATGTTTAACCTTTCAGGGCGTAACTAATTGGCATTATTTATTCTGCATCTACTAGACTTCCCGAAATCTCCAGAAAAGTTTCAGACATTGGGTTCGACAACCATTCATAACTTGCGAGACCCAAATGGAATTGGCCGGACCAATAAAATAAAATGTATATATACATATTAATAATACTTGTCCATGTTCTTATTCACATTTGGAAATAAGCCACTTTCTAGACACTATTTCAACAAATGAAAGGAGCAATTTGGGAAAATAAGTGACCCCTTGAGTGTTCAGAAGCTTTATCTTTGATACGACCTAGTAATGTTTAACCCCATGTGACCACCTTTTGAATTTTGCAAAGACATCATGAGGACACAAGTTCTAACAAATGTTCATGACACAAGTTCTAACAAATGTTCATGACACAAGTTCTAACAAAGTTTCATGACACAAGTTCTAACAAAGTTTCATGACACAAGTTCTAACAAAGTTTCATGAAGATTGTGTAATAAAACCTGGCCCCTTGAGTGTTCAAATAATGGTGACAGACTAAGCTCAAAGCAAGATCAGAAAAGGTCACCATGAAAAGAAAAATTCAGCACAAAACTGTGTGTGCAAGTATAAAAACATGTACCTTCAGGTGTTTCATCAATATGCAGGTTCATTTTGAACCCGCCTGCTACTGCTCTTGTTGCTGCTGTGAATGCTGCTACTGCTATTGTTGTTGCTGCTTATATATTCCTCAGTCATCATGTATATATTCCGACAGTGATAGGTATTTTGAAATATTTAAACACTGTTAGCAGTGAAGCACACCCGGTTATGTTATCTGGGGAAGGAGGCAGTGAATTTTATAGGAAAAAAAACTTGGTAATCTTAAGGCTCCTCTGTTTAAATCATTAAATATTACACTTCATATACTCCCATTGGCAAGAACTTTATTCTTATTTCACATATTCTGCTTGATGGATCACACAGAACCTCTCATCCTAAGTTGAACAAAATTTATCTTAAAAGATTAAAGGTATGATTGTTACTAAATTCAACATGTTTGCAATCTTCTATGACATTCCTGCCACTCATTTTTGTATTATATATTTGTTCAGTTTTTCTTTTCAATTTCAGTATTTTAATTTATTCCAAATCATGTTTCCAACGATCTCCCACAAATTGATGAAAAACAGTACTGTTATTAATCACACTAACGCATTTCTGTACAAATGTGTTCTAACTCGAACTTATTCCAAAACAAATGTTCAGTCTGTGTGACAAATCACATTACTCCCGCAACATCCAATACAATAATCCAATTCGCACTTAACCGAGCAAAATTTCAATTACATTGATGTCCGTCCAATAACCAACTTTATATTCCCGTTGAATAACCAATTTTATATTCCAGCGCTGAACTAGTTATACTGAAACATTTTCCACTGTGTTTTATTTAAATTTGTGTCGTGTTCTAAGAAAACTGGGCATAATGATTGTGCGTAAATTGTCATCCCAGATTAGCCTGTGCATCCGCACAGGCTAATCAGGGGCGACACTTTCCGCCTTAATTGGATTTTTGGTAAAAAGAGATGTCATTTAAACGAAAAATGACATAAAAGCGGAAATTGTCTTCCCTGATTAGCCTTTGCGGACTGCACAGGCCAATCTGGGATGACAATTTACGCACAAGCATTATGCCCAGTTTTCTGAGAACACGACACATTTGCAACTGTGTTTTATTCAAATTTATTCTTAGACCAGATGAAACTGCCGGTATTGACTTATAATTGGCGAAATGTAAGAATATTGTAAAACTTTGAAACACTGAACTAAAGTGGTAAAAGTATGACTCATAAAGTTTACAAATACAAATAAAACATTATAAAAATTAAGTGGTAATAATTATTGCTAATTATCGCAACTTTAAACATGGCTATACAAGTGTAAGTCTTAGTTTACTATTTCTAGTCAATACGTAAAAGAGTTATGGATCAAAAGTGTTCTGTGAAATGTAAACATGTTACATGGGATATCATTACATGAAAATCTGTGCAGGATTCTTTCTAACATAGCAATTTAAAAGGATGCCATACACCAGCGTTCCATTACTAAATAAACATGAAATGGACTTGGGGAAATAAGCCAGAATAGTTCATGTTTTGTGCTCTGTTTATACCACGCCACTTTAAGTAACCCTTTGAGTGCTGGAACCAGATTTTGAAGGCCTTTGCAAACAGTTTGGATCCAGATGAGATGCCACAAAACGTGGCGTCTCATCAGGATCCAAACTGTTTGCTACTCTGATAGTATTCTTTGGAAAAAAATCAAAGAAAATGCTAATTTTAGAAATTCAGCAGACAACATTTTAGCAGAAGACAAATTTCCCAGCATGCAACTTGAGTCACACTCTGGGAAAACCAGGCTTAATGCAAGTGCATAAAGTGTAGTCGAGGACTGCAAAGTGTTATCAGAAACAAAACTTTCCTCTTAAACTGGATTTTCTTTTAGAAGAAACTTCCTTCAAACAAAAAATTCACTAAAAGCAGAAAGTGTTGTCACTGATAAGCCTGAGCATACTGCACAGGCTAGTCTAAGATGACACTTTCCGCACATGCATTTAGCGATGTTTTCACAGAGAAATTCAAATTTCTATGTAAAATCCACACACCTTTAAGTCTATTTATTAAACGCTCGCCAAGCACTCAATTTTTAATTAATAAATCGTATCCACCCAAATTTCATATTAATTTTTATCTCATAAACATTACAATTATATTCACTTTATTTCCAACCAACCTATTTACCACAGAATATATAAACATTTATTGATCTAAATTTTCTATGTACCCCCATACAGCTAAACAAAATGTTCACAAGTATTAAGTATATCCATTATAAAGTGCCTACACATCCTAATAATCATAGCTGTATATAGTAGATAGTCAATCCACAACAAAATCCCTGCATCAGTATCCCTCCATATCAGTGCAAGACCTTCCCCACTTATAACACTGCCTGTTGAGCCTGTGAACTCTAAAATAAATACCACAGCCACTGACAAGAGTGAAGTCTAGCCGTCAATTAAAAGTGTTGTCTAGCCATCAATACATAGACAGGTCCACACATAAAGGCTACAAGTAACTAGAAAATCCAGTAAGAAATTGGCCCTTCTCAACTCTCTCTCTCTCTCTTGATAAAACATAATTTCCAATACATCATTTATCACACTCTTCACTCAGTCTAGAACGCTATTTATCTATTTTCTTCAAAAAATGCAGCAGTCAAAGTATTCTACAATCATGAAGTACATATATATATCGGTTCTTACATTCTTTAAAAAAGTTTTGTTCTGACAAACGTTGTTATTTAGAATCTATTTGTAGTTTTGTATTATTATTGTTATGCAAAGATTTTAAAGCAAATAATTTACTGGTTTTGTCTCACATAAAAAGTAACAATTCTTACCAATTATGTTGTGGGCATAAACAAATGCCAAATGAACCATTCTTGTTCTGTCTATGTGTGTCATGTTCTGAGAAAACTGGGCATAATGCTTGTGCATAAATTGTCATCCCAGATTAGCCTGTGCAGTCTGCACAGGCTAATCAGGGACAACAATTTCCGCTTTAATGGAATTTTTCTTTTAAATGATGTCTTTTCTAAGCAAAAATCCAGTTTAGGCGCAAAGTGGTGTCCCTGATTAGCCTGTGCTGACTGCACAAGCTAATCTGGGATGACACTTTACGCACATGCATTTTACCCAGTTTTCTCAGAACGCATCACATGTATGCTATGTGAATACTGGTCCAGAAAATAGTTATTTTAACATGTTTTCACTGGATTAACATTAACCTTGTTTACTTTCTTGTTTAGAATCTATTTTATCATCTTCATTATCATTATCTTCATCTTCAGCAGCAACAATAGCAGTAGCAGCAGCTGTGTAATCATAATTGTGATAATTGTCATAAAACCACCACCATCATCGTCATCATCATCATCATCATCATCATCATCATCATTCTCATCATTATCATCCTCATCATCATCATCAAAAGAAACAACACACACAACACTGAAAGCCACATTATTGCCAGCATATACTTGTATACCGCGCTCTGTGAAAAGGGGGTTAAATGCATGTGCATGGTGTCATCCCAGATTAGCCTGTGCAGTCTGAACAGGCTAATCAGGGATGACACTTTCCACCTAAACTGGATTTTTGCTAAGAAGAGACTTTCTTTAAACAAAAAATATCAAGAAAGCGGAAAGTGTTGTCCTTGATTAGCCTGTGCGGACTGCACAGGCTAATCTGGGACGACACTTTACGCTCATACATTAAACCCCCTTTTCACAGAGTGAGGCTCATGTATATTGGTTTAGACAAGCCAGAGCTGTATTATAGATTCCAATTACATGAAAACGAAAGATCAGGCTATGGCAGCAGTGAGAACAGATTATGCCACTCATTCCGAGAGGAAGTATGGATTCTTAAATCCCAAGAAATGCAACACTGGAATCAGTTTCTTGAAATGGCAGAATTAGATTGCCCTGTTTTCCCATGTGTATTATAACAAATACAAACATGGGAGCTGGCCCGTTTGATGCATTTTCAGTTGTGACAGATCACTGCGCTCTTTCTAAACAAACTCATAAATGCAATTTTTGCACTAGATTTAAGCCTCGCTTTGCGAAAATGGGGTTTAATGCATGAGGGTAAAGTGTCATCCAAGGTAAGCCTGTGCATTCTGCACATGCCAATCAATGAAGACACAAAGTTTGAGGACTGCACAGGCCCCTTTTTGGAGGACACTAAGCACATGCATTTAGATCCATTTTCCCAGAGTAGGGTCATTAACAATCACTTGTGTGAAGCTCCTCTGGTCTATTTGCTTTAAAATTGAATAACAATTTTGAACTTCAAAAGTATTTACACCTGTTCCGATGTAATATCAATATGCAGTTATATTTTTCCCAACCCATTAAAGTGACAAATGTGACAAATACGAAGACTTCATCTAAAGAATTAATTAAATAACCAACCAGATCTTTGCAACTAATGACCAAGATCTTTGGAACTAATGACCTTCGAAACTGTCTGATAAAGTTCAAATCTGATAGGTAAATTAGATACTGGAATTTTAATTCCTCAATTAATTAGCCAGATAATTCATGGGTTAATGCTAGAGATTTACACTAAAGTGTTTTCACTAGGCCAATAACGTAAGTTCATATCAAATATACCATGTTGTTCAATTTTGTTAAACAAAGCTTAACTCTAAGATGCATGTTTTATACATACTTGATATAATATTGAACAAAATTGAAAACATGAAATCAGTAACTTAAGATGACAAAAGAAGATGGTCCTACAATGAATTGAATTAATGTCAGATAATCATTTGGAAAAACGTGGCTTAATCCATGTGTTTAAAGTGTCGTCCCAGATTAGCCTGTGTAGTATGTACAGGCTAATTAGGGACGACACTTTCCGCCTTAACAGGATTTTTGCTATGAAGAGACTTTGTCTACATGAAAAATACCATGAGAGTGGAAAGTGAAGTTCCTGATAATCCTGTGCGGACTGCACAGGCTAATCTAGGACCACACTTTAAGCAAATGCATTAAGCCCTGTTTTCCAAAAGCAAGGCTCTAAGATTCATTTAAATGAGATCTTAATGCAGAATAATATACAAGAAAGAAAACCATGCAGTAAAAGAAATCAGTTTATTGTATTCAATCATTGCTCTTCCAATATTTGTCTTAACTGAACAAATCTGAATTCAGCGCTAGGCGTCATGCAAGTAGTGGACACATCTATCTGAGAATTATCGGTTATCCCTTTGCATGCTGGGAAATTTGTCATCTGCTAAAATGTTGTCTGCTGAATTTCTAAAATTAGCATTTTCTTCAGTTTTTTTCAAAGAATACTATCAGAATAGCAAACAGTTTGGATCCTGATGAGACGCCACGTTCTGTGGCGTCTCATCTGGATCCAAACTGTTTGCAAAGGCCTTCAAAATCCGGTTCCAGCGCTCAAAGGGTTATACAACCGTCTCCCCAACATTCCATCTTTCTCCATTTTCCAGTGTACTATTTCCCATTTGGTCTTCTTAACGTTCTAGGAATTTCAAACATAAGCAAGAAAGAATGTGTCACATATGCACAGGCTTCAGGACATTAACATCAAAATTATCATCATAAACAACAGCAGCATCAACAGCAACATTATTTCTTGAAGAAAATTACAAAGAAGGGTTTGAGCACATGATAAATTTTCAAAAGTAATGACTCAGCTTTTAACCTTTTGCCCCCCTGAGTCCTCAATAATAGTTGATAATTAAATACTATTATATTTATTATTTATATATTCAATGAATATTATATATTCAAATAATAAAACTTGATCTGTACCAAATAATTTTCCCAAAGAAGGCCTCAGGTTTGAGAGCTTGATATCAATATCTCAGACACGTTTTATTATGCAATAACAAGACATTTGTCCATAGGGCAACGATTTTACAACATTCAAATTTTGTCTCAAATTATTTTGTTTAACCCTTGACCACTCAGAAATACACTTTGACACGTTTCAAGTCGCTTAGAAAATCAAATAAAATTGAGGACCTTTCTTAATACTAAATTCAGGTTTTAAAGGCTTCATTTCCAACCCTAAGATACTGATGAGCAGCAAACAGCCATAAAACCTGAGTTACTCGCAGGCTGTTCTGGTTTTATGCTGGTTGCAAAAGCCATTTTTCACTTCTTTTCTGAGTGGATAAGGGTTAAAGCTTTAAATCAAACCTTGACCTTTGAGGAAATGAAACCGGTGATAAGCACAACATTCAGTCTCCTCAAGTGGTCATATAAGGAAAGTAATTTTAAAATTGCAATATGAAATTTTCAGCCATGAAAAGCCGTTTTATGGCCATTTTTAACCTTTGACCTCTAAGTATGACCATGACCTCTGAGGTCACTCAGAAAGTGCTTCTCCTCCTATTGAGACTAATGCCACGTAACAATCTGATGTGAACACTGTATAATCACAACAACAGATTAGTGAAATCAAATAGAAACATTTCATATATGTGTCGCGTTCTGAGAAAACTGGGCAAAATGCATGTGCGTAAAGTGTCGTCCCAGATTAGCCTGTGCAGTCCGCAGAGGCTAATCAGGGACGACACGTTCCGCCTTAATTGGATTTTTGCTAAGAATAGACTTCATTTAAAAGAAAAATTTCATAAAAGCGGGAATTGTCGTCGCTGATTAGCCTGTGCGCGCTGATTAGCCTGTGCGCACTGCACAGGCTAATCTGGGATGACAATTTACGCACAAGAATTATGCCCAGTTTTCTCAGAATGCGACACATATCATGCTAAAGGTACATTTTACTCAACACATAGCTATGGGTTAATGTTTAATTAATGTATCTCCTATATAAATATTTAGCACTTACATCTTTGTCACACTTAAGCCTCAATTATTATTTAACAAGACTCTGCAAGAAGGAGCATCACAATAATTATTGTCCCAGCAGGTTTCAATGTTTCAGACTGAAAGTTTCAAAGTAATTGAATAATCAATAGTACAATCTTGTAAATGGCACAGTAGTCTCTAGTGTCCATTAGAATACAATTACAGATGTTATCAATGTCTGCCATATCCAACAATGACTTCAGCAGCCACATGAATTATGTTGCTATCTAGTATTTAGTTCAAACCTATTTATTTTAGCTCTATTGCATCAAAAGCCTTAGGCTTATAGAAACTCTCTCGAGTCCGTTTCCTGGGAATAGATATGGGGGAGATCGAAGAAACGCTCCCAGTGGGGTTCCAACCCGTGACCTCCTGATCGCTAGGGGGACACCATATCCACTACGCCACAGCAACTAGATAGGTACCGTAATTAAACATTGATATTTCATCTTGCAACAGAAATAAAAGTATACATTTTTGAAAATCTACAAAACATTGATCTTTGAACAGATGACATTATTTCTGGTTTCTCTTTGCTTACAATCAGGTTTCTTTGAATTTTTTGCTTATAATAACAGTAAAAATATGTTGGAAAACAAGTCATTTCTCGAACAAGTAATGGCTTCTTCATCCGGCATGTTGTTTTTTTACTAGCTTTTTCAAATGAAATCTTTTCTATAGTAACAAGAGATGTGTTTGTCAGAAACACAATGCCCCCTACTGCGCCGCTTTGATTTTTTTTACCTTTGACCTTGAAGGATGACCTTGACCTTTCACCACTCAAAATGTGCAGCTCCATGAGATACACATGCATGCCAAATATCAAGTTGCTATCTTCAATATTGCGAAAGTTATGACCAATGTTAAAGTTTTCGGACAGACAGACAGACAGACGGACGGACTGACGGACAGTTCAACTGCTATATGCCACCTACAGGGGGCATAAAAAGCTGTTTTTCATTCAATTATTGTGCCATTCTGTGGGTTGGGTCTGTAATGTCCATTAGTTTGCAATTACAGATCTTATCATTGTCTACCATATCCAACAATGGGTATAGCAGCCACAGGAATTATGAATCCATCCATTAGAAGTATAGATAGGAAACAAAGCATTGATATCTGATCTTGCTACAGAAATATAAGTATACATTATTGAACATCTACAACACATTGATCTTTCAACAGAAAACATTACTTACAGGTTCACTTTGGCTACAATCTGGTTTCTTTGAATTATTTGCTAATAACAGTGAAAATATGTTGGAAAGCAAGTTATTTCTCGTTCAAGTAATGGCTTCTTCATCCCACATGTTTTCACTAGCTTTTTCAAATGAAAGTTTTTCTATAGTAAAAAACTGTTTTTTCATTCAATTATTTTACGATTGTGTGTGGTTTTGGTCTGTAGTGTCTATTAGTATGAAATTAGAGATGTTATCATTGTCTGCCATATCCAACAATGGGTCTACCAGCCACAGGAATTATGTTGCTAGCCATTAAAAGTACAGATAGGAAACAAAACATTGATATTAATCGCCCCATTGGTGCAAAAAGGTACCATGTGACATTTAATTTAAATAGCACATGGTACCTTTGTGCACCAGTGGGCGATTTAAGCCTGCAAAAGAAATATCAGTATACATTAAAAAAAAGTAGAGAAACAGTTTCCACAGAAAAAGTGTAATGAAAAATAAAGAAAACTTTAAACTGAAAAAGGCATACAGGTTCAGAATTAGTCAAAGAGTAAGCATATGTCTAACCAATAGAAATTTGCCTTTTTCCAGAGCACATCTCATATCTTGCTCCATTCTTTTTGTTGAAGACTGACAAACTGATAACTTACCCATAGAGTAACCGTATTCATCTACGTCTTCCTCCTGCTGTTGCCGAGTATCGCTTATTGTGTCAGGGACTTCTGGTGGGGGTGAAGTCTCGAGTTGTCTCACAGGCGAGCTGGTCTGTATCGGCGGCTCCTCAGCGAGTGGCGCGACCTTTGTGACCTCTGCTTGCGTCTGCAGCGAGAGTTGCTGCGCTGCCTCGTCATACGATTGCACTGACTTCCTGTCCTGATCAAGGTCTCGAGGCTGAAATAAATTGTAGCTTCTTGGATATGAAGGTTTACAGGTGATTTTGGAATTACAGAAATTGAGAGAGTGTTCATAAGGTTAATGCTGATTACAAACAAAGGGCGACAGACAAAAAGGTGATCACAGAAGCTCACAATGAGCACATTTGATCAGCTTAGCTAAACAAGAGCTGTCAGAAGACGCTCGACTATTCAAAGTGCTTGACAGTATAACGTAAGCCATCATGGTGAAATTGTTCATATTCAATAAGGTCAAGGTAATTTAGTCATATTCTAACTGGAAGGGGACCATAAATTTAATATATTGATCGCTTATGTTTTTAAGAAGTTGTACATTTATAGAGGTATATTTTCCACAATCTATTGAACATTTGAAAAGACATAAAAAGAAAATCTGATCATAAATAAAGTTATGGCAATTTTAGCAAAATTTAATAATTTGACCTTGAGTCAAGGTAATTCAAAGGTCAAGGTCGAATTCAACTTGCCATGAACAGTACCCTCATGATAATAAGAAAGTATTTAAAGTTTGAAGCAATAGACTTGATACCTTAGAAGTAAAGTGGATCTTCACACAAAATTTAACAAAATATTCAAAGTTACGAAGTCAAAAAAGGGCCATAATTCCATCAAAATGCCAACCAGAGTAATGCAACTTTTCCTGTTCAGTCCCCTTATGATAGTTAGCGAGTGTTCCAATTCTGAAAGCAATAGCTATGATAGTTTAGGAGTAAAGTGGACCAAAACACAAAACTAAACCAAATTTTCAATTTTCTAAATATAAAAGGGGCCATAATTCTGTCAAAATACCAGTCAGAGTAACACAACTTTGCCTGCACAGTCCCCTTATTATAGTTAGTAAGTGTTGCAAGTATGAAAGCGATAGCTTTCAGACTTTAGGAATAAAGTGGACACAAAACTTAACCAAATTTTCAATTTTTTAAGTATAAAAAGGGAACATAATTCTTACAAAATGCTTGTTACAGTTGTCTGCGCATGTTTATATATTGGGGTCATGTTGGTAAAGAAGTATGCAAAATTTAAGAGCAATATGTCGAGGGACATAGAAAATATTTGTGGTGGTACGCAATCTTTAACATTCCAACGTTCATGCTCACGCTAACGCTCACGCAGACGCTCCACTATATATATTTCATAATATATAATAGTCGAGCTAAAAAGCATAATAACTAAGAAAATAAATCTTGGTTATTTCACGAAAAGCTCCAATTAATTTGCTATGTCTATAAGAAAATGTTTAGTTTAAATAGCGTATTTTGCTTTAAATATTTGTTTAAATGCCAAGTCCTGTGAGATAATCATTACTGACGAATATGTACTACAAAGCAAGTGCGTTTTTTTAACAAATTGGGAATGAGGCCTGGGACATTTGCATTGATGGACAAAATTGTAGGAAGTGAATTACACTTAAAAAAACTATGATTTTTTTATATTTGAAACTGTAAAAACATCGCCAAAGAAAATTTTACTTTTATTCAATTGAAATGTAAAATAAATTGCACTAAAGATGGAGTGTGCTTAGAGCTAGAATTATCACACTAATGCCAACAAGTTCAAAGGCTTATCAAAATATGCTGGCATTTGAATATTCCCTGTTCAACTCCAATCATTATTATCATAATTTGTTTGAACACCATAACCCAAACTTATTAGCATTTATTCTTTGTGCAACAACGGTCATATAGAAATATGCAGATGAAATAGCTATTAGAATTTCAAAATAATGCAGATTAAAATAAACATGAATAATTTAATAGATAAATTCATAGTTATGCAACAGGATAGCAAGCACTTAAGGCCTTGCACTGATACGAGTCTTGTTCTGAGAAAACTGGGCATAATGCATGTATGTAAAGTGTCGTCCCAGATTAGCCTGTGCAGTCCGCACAGGCTTATCCGGGACGACACTTTCCGCCTAAACTGGATTTTTGCTAAGAAGAGACATCATTTAAACGAAAAATTCCATTAAAGCCGAAATTGTCGTCCCTGATTAGCCTATGCAGACTGCACAGGCTAATCTGGGATGACAATTTACGCAAAAGCATTATGCCCAGTTTTCTCAGAACGCGACACATATAAACAGCCGTTTTCACGTGACTTTTCCAACATTTATGGAATTAAAGACAATCTGAATATCTTAACAATCAAATCTGGTCACCAGATAAATCAGTCTGCAGCGTTTAGAAAGAGTTGAGTAATTGTATATTGCAAGAAGGTGGAAAATACCAATGTACAATATATTCCATTCAGAATTAACCCTTTGCATGCTGGGAAATTTTTCGTCTGCTAAAATGTTGTCTGATGTATTTCTAAAATTAGCATTTTCTTCACTTTTTTTCAAAGACCACTATCAGAATAGCAAACAGTTTGGATCCTGATGAGACGCCACGTTCTGTGGCGTCTCATCTGGATCCAAACTGTTTGCAAAGGCCTTTAAAATTCGGTTCCAGCGCTGTAAGGGTTAATTCCATACTAACAACTTTTTTTTTTTACTTTTTGGAAGAAAAGTGCCTGGTTTGAATATTTTCAACATCAAATTTACACTATAGTAGAAAATTGAAGTCTAGTTAAGTGAAGCTACTGACTAATTTAAAACAACTGAGGTACACAAAAAATAATTATATATTAAATTCTGTAATTGAAAACCGGGCAATATGCGTGTTCGTAAAGTTTGAAAACCCGGCATAATGCATGTTTGTAAAGTTTTGTCCCAGATAAGCCTGTGCAGTCTGCACAGGCTAATCAGTGACAACACTGTCTGCTTTTATTGTATTTTTCCTGTAAAGGAAGTCTCTTCTTCAAGAAAATCCAGTATAGGCGGGCAAGTGCCTGATTAGCCTGTGCAGACTGTAAAGGAAGTCTCTTCTAAATGAAAAGCCAGTCTAGGCAGGAAAGTGTTGTCCCTGATTAGTCTGTGCAGACTGCACAGGCCCATATGGGATGAAACTTTACTTACATTGCATTAAGCCCAGTTTTCTCTAAATGTGACTAAATTTAATATATAAATTTCCACCTTTGATATGAATACTTACACATGCAGGGTCTGTAAGACTCTGGACCACAAACTTGACCGGGTTGCTTGCATTTCGTATTGTCTCTACAGCCTGGTCGTGGGTCGCGTTTCTCAAGTCCTTCCCATCAACCTGAACATGCAAGGGAGACCACTCATAATGAGAGACAAAAAAAAAAGTAAATGAGTAATCTACCTTTAGACATTTTAATGATACCATTTTTTTTTCTTCTTTAGTTGGATTGTTCTCCATTTTCAACAGTATTTAAGTCATACCACGGCGGTCAAAATACCAACTCAATCTTTACAAAAGATAGCTTTGTTACCAGTTATCCGCCAGCAACTGACTATTAAAAGTGAATATTTTCAACATTATTGGCATTTACACACGTGTAAAAAATTTTGCTTCCTTTATACTTGAATTTGATTGTTTCCAAAGTTGAAACAATATATAAAATTCATTTTTTTAAACAAAACAAAAAACAACATCTGTAATAGAAATTTCTAAATATACATAAATAACTCAAGTTTTGTCATAAGTACGTCATAACTTCCAAAATAAGCGGGTGGCAAAATATATATCATGGATGAAAAATGAAAAAAAGCTATTACTTTAAGGATCTTGTCGCCCGTCTTGAGGGTTCCATTGCGGCCCGCTGGACTGTCCTCAAGCACGTGTTTGATGAATATTCCTGAGATCATGTGCTCCTCTGTCATATGGAACATGTCCACACGACCGCCTGGGGGGTGACAAGCAATCAATATTGTCAGTTCAACGTAAACTACACAAATAAAAGTATGTTTTTCAATAAACAATGAAAAATAAGGAAAATCAGTAGTAATAGTAATAAAATTGTTATGAATCAAACAACCTGTTGTGTATTGGTGTTAAATACTCCATGAAAAGCATGATTTTGCTGCGCAGGATTTTAAGTTCCACCGGGACACTTTTTTTTATAGGGTATTTCTGTTTGAGCAAATCTGTATGAAAAGTGGGAATATTGATTTTTCTGTTTCTCTATTTCTGGGAAATACTATCAATATGCCCCTCTCAAATTCAGCAATATAGTAAACATTACAGATTGTCTTACTCTGTAAAATCACTTCAGAACAACATCCAACAAAAAAGTATTTTATAAAAATCACAATTCAAGGGAGAACACTCACCAACAATACTGATTCCCAAAGTTTTGCCTGGTTCCCTGTACAGCTCTACAAGTCTGGGAGGTCCCCATGTCTGGTTCCCAGCAACAACCACGGTCTCCTTCTTAGGCTGCAACAAATTGTATGAGATATAAAAAATTATTGATTTGTCACAAACCTTACTAATACCCCACACTGCCTTGTCAGCTATGGTCAAGGGCAAATAACTATCACTTGAATGTCTACAATTAATGATTATGACATATTTTAAGTTAAAATATCATCGCTTAAGAATATGGAATTAGTTTGCTTCCAAACTTTTGGTTTTTACGTGAACAAACCGACCGACTTTAAAAATTATTACCAACCATTAATAAGTCTGCTATACCATCTCGTTCTATAGTCTGCCATTCCATATATTGAACTTGGTCTAAACCACAAAAGGCAGTCCCAGAGACAGCTATATCCCCTGCTGAGATTTTTTTTACCTTTAAATGGTGACCTTGATTTTGAGCAAACATAACTGCCTCATGACTTCTGCACATCATCCCAATAACGTTAACATTTTGGCCAAGTTTCATGATATTCCTTGAATGGGAAAAGGAAATGTGGACCAGGCACAAAAAGACTAAAACTTTGACCTCCAGCAGTTGTGATAACTCGAGCTTTCTGTATTGTCTCGGTTACTTTTAAGGGTATAGACAAAAGGAGCAGACACCAAAATTGAGACTCAAACCTTTGACCTTGAAGTACAACCTTGACCTTGAGCCTTGACCTTGAGCCAGCACGACTGACTCATACCTTCTAAACATTGTCTCAATGACCTAAACATTGTAGCCAAGTTTCATGGAAATATTTCACTGGCTATAGGATATATGGACCACACACAAAAAAAGAAGCAAAAACTTTTAACTTTTATATATGATCTGGACCTTAAGCAGGCATGACTGACTCATGTATGTATGATCTGGACCTTAAGCAGGCATGACTGACTCATGGCTTCTGCCCATTGTCTCATGACCGAAACACTTCAGCCCAGTTTCATGACAAACCTTCATAAGATATAGGACATATGAAGAAATACACGCAAATGGGGGCTTGACATTTTACACACATGCAATAAGCCCCATTTACCCAGAGCGATACATTACCTTAGTAGGAGTGGTCTCGTTACTACGGGGCTGGTCTTCTGGAATGGACGAGGTCTTCTGGGTGGGTGACACAGGCGTCTTACGGGGCGAGGCTAGTGGGGAGGAGGGGTTGCTCCCGTCGGATGCGCTGCTAGAGGCTCGTTTGTTTATTGGGCTCAGAGTTGACCTGAAAGAACAAGGAATATTTGAGCTGCGTTCTGCGAAAACTGGGTTTAATGCATGTGGGTAAAGTGTCGTCCCAGATTAGCCTCTGCAGATGGCACATGCTAATCAGGGACGACACTCTATACTTTTATGAAATTTTAGGTTTGAAGGAGTTCTCTTCAAAAAAACTAAATCCAGTTAAGGCGTAAAGTGTCACACCTGATAAGCCTGTGGAAACTGTACAGGCAATTATCTGGGAAACAACTTTATGCACATGGATTAAGCCCTGTTTTCTAAGAACGCAGCTAATTTTGTTTTATTAAAAAAATGAATTGTGTTAGAAATTCTTTTAGGTCTTTCAGATTCAAATTAGATGTTTTCTGAGAAGTGTCAATAGAAAAGTATAACAAATTTATAAACATTGATATCAACATCACCACTGATTGATGTCATCAAATGAGCTTCTGTACTAACCTAGTTATGCCTAGCATCTAGAAAAAAGGCCTTGGCAAACAGCGTAGACCCAGATGAGACGCCGCATGATGCGGCGTCTCATCAGGGTCTGCGCTGTTTGCTTAAAGGAATTTCTGAAAGAAATATTCTAAATATAGAAATAAATATACTAGTCATCCCTAATTTTGGAAATAAATTGATCCAATTTAGAAGGATGGGAGAGTCCACTAGGCATAAATGGGTTAAAGTTACAACATTTGCGCAGTGGCATAGTCAATATAGTTTCCGCATAGCGATCATTAGGTCCCTGGATCTTTCCCCATTGGGGGATCGTTCTCATGATCTTTCTTAAGACACCAAGTACTGGTTCTACCCAGGAAACTGACTTGAGAGTGTCTCTATAACCGTAGAGCTTTCAAGTCAATTGGTTTGAACTGATTTTCAACAGTAACAAACGTAGCCACATGCTAGATAAGTGAAATGAAATAACACAAAAAAAATAAGCTGTATTTCACAAATAAAATCTACATGAGCACAGAACAACAAGACTAACTGACAACAATACAAAACGTTCACTTAAAATATATGACTGAGCAAACATTTACACACTTCCCAATTAATAATCAAACTTTAACAATAAGTTTCATTATTTTCTCAAGAATTTGCAACAAACTTATGCGATTGGTACAAACTCAAACATTGAATAGAAATGAGGTGTCAATTATATTGATAAGATTAGCATTTTGAATATAAATTATATATTCACATATCACACCTTTGATCCAAAACACACCTTATTTCAAGTGTGATTCAAATCATCAACTCATGCATAATTAAAAAAATAAAAAAATAAAACATGAACAACAAATTGGCATTCAAGATAAAAACCATACTATGACAAAAGCAGAGAAACGTTTCAAAACAGAGGTAAAACTGATGGATGTTATCAAATGAGCTAAGGAATATTTAAACTAGAGCTTTGTCACAAGATTGTCTAACCCTTTGCATGCTGGGAAATTTGTCGTCTGCTAAAATGTTGTCTGCTGAATTTCTAAAATTAGCATTTTTTTCGATTTGTTTTTCAAAGAATACTATCAGAATAGCAAACAGTTTGGATCCTGATGAGACGCCACGTTCTGTGGCGTCTCATCTGGATCCAAACTGTTTGCAAAGGCCTTCAAAATCCCGTTCCAGCGCTCAAAGGGTTAATACCCACACCTCTGTGTCAGCTATGTTCAAGGGCACATAAATCAGGACAGTATGAAGAAGAGATGTGTTTGTCAGAAACACAATGCCCCCTACTGCGCCGCTTTGAAATAAAATTTCTATTTATCATTTGGCAGGTATAGAAATCATCTCCCTTTAAAGCTTGTTACTGCACTTGGATTTTGTTTTTTTGAGCTTTGACCTTGAAGGATGACCTTGACCTTTCACCACTCAAAATGTGCAGCTCCATGAGATACACATGCATGTCAAATATCAAGTTGCTATCTTCAATATTGCATATATTATTATATATATAGTCAAGCTAAAAAGTGGGCATGGAAAGTGTCTTACACATCTACACTTTATGGTGATGACATATTTTAAGTGATAATTTATTTGATTGAGAATTTTGAAAGTAGTTCCTTCCACAAACTTTTTTAATTGTATGCTTCAGCCATGCCAAATTACTGTGTTCATGGGCGAAAAACAAAATTGCAATAAACGCTAGCCTTTGACTTTCAGAAATTGACTGTGCGAAAAACATAACTGTATAAAAACGAACATAATGACTACACATACTTATAAAGACTAATGTAAAAGACATCGAGGTGTACAAATAGCTTGGTGCAAACAACTAGCTTACCGATAATACTTGGGAAATATCCTAGAGGTAGAACAAAACATGACAACATCAGCAACTCCATTCTCAATGAGACCACAACAAATTGCATGACTTAACAGCGGACTGCGTAGCTCCAGGCCAGACAGCATAATTGCGCAGGCTGGTCTGGAGCTACGCTTACTGCATATAGCATAAGACCTATTTTAGCATGACTTGGGTCAATTAATATGTATAACATATCTCCCTTGACTGTTCACTGTATCAGGTTTCGACTGAATTACCAACCTGTTAAATTATGATCCTAATAGCACACAATCATAACCTTTAAAATGTTAGCAAACATACATTAAATATGGAATTACCTGAATGTTAATTGTGTTACTACGACACAGCATCCAAAACATGGAGACTATGGAAAAAATTGAAAGTTACAAAGTTCCACCCACACAAATAAGCCTACAATAACACTACAATGTAAATGCGTAGCGCTCTGGGATAACCAAGCTTAATGAATGTGTGTAAATTGTCGTCCCAGATTAGCCTGTGCTCAGGGAAAACACTTTCAGCTGGTTAGGTATCTTTTAATTGAAGGAAGTTTCTTTTTAGCAAAAATCCATTTTAGGCAGAAAGTGTCGTCCCTGATCAGCCTGTGCAAACTGCACAGGGCAATCTGGAATGACATTTTACAGACATTCAATTAAACCCCGTTTTCCCAAAGCATTACTCATACATCGAAACATCCTAACAAAGTAAGCATTGACTGAAAATATTCACTTCCACGGATTTGTGTATGCATTTTAACCCCTTTTTGACAAGAGTACTTACTTTGGTGAGGTCATCATCTTGGGTGAGTTGGGACCTTCTGGTGGTCGCTTAGCAACCATCGCTAGGTGGGCTGCACCATCAGTGGCAGTCACATAGGTGATGCTGGAATCAGGAAGGGTCGTTAATACGATATAATATTATATTATAAAAGTTTTAATGGTGCTATTTTTAAACTAAAAAACTTATTATTCCTTTAATTTTCCTTTTACCACTTAAACAAAAGCCTCATGTGTAACACTAACTAAGTGCAGTATAAAGATAAAACATTGAATATTAAAAATATTGTATTTAGTAATAAAGTTGTATGTTATTTTCCTTTTGAGTTATAGATTGTGATCGCTGCAAAAGGACTGTTGAACAAATTCTCTAGACACTAGTTGCACTTGACATGAATCGTTGCCGGGAACTGTAACATTTGTATAGACCTCGGTATAATTGTTATTGTGATTGTAGCCATCTGAATGTCAATAAATAAAGTTGAATCTGCTCTTTGCTTCTTGCCCACAACCAAAGTTTATTTAAATTGACATCACTATTGCCGACAGTTCTATTCCTGGACCTTTTCAGAAAAGAAACTCAAACTTGTGTCTATAAGCATTTTGATTTCAACCATAATAGACCTTACTTAAACACATGCATGCTAACTACCGCGCCCAGTATCAAAAACATTTTTTTTTTTTTTTCTCAACTCCTGAGATTTGAGTATCCACTCAGCTGTGTATTCATAATATTGAGAAAAATCTCGAATCTCAGCTAAAAGAATATGCACATATTTGTGCTCGAAATCTAGGTAAAGTTGGACGCAAAACTCAAACAAACTTTTGTGAAAAACCAAATTGAGCATGATGATCAAACTCATCTCAAAAATTGAGAAAAAACTCAAAGTTGAGTCAGAATATTGGCTAAAGTATGTTCATGATACTAGGCCCTTGTCTACCTGATATCCGTATGATTCATGAGAGACATCCGTCGCAGTATCACGCGAGCCTGAGCGTTGGTGACCCTACGCATGCTTTCGTTGTTGATCGACATGATATAGTCCCCTACGTTGATCTTCCCGTCCTTGAAGACCGCGCCGCTCTTTGTTAGAGTCTTCACCACACAACCGTTGATACCTTTGTCTGTTGCTTCTACTGTCATACCTGAAATGTAAGCCAAAGCAACCGTTGATACATTGTTATTTTGTTTATAAAATCATAAGGTATTGCAACGATAATGTTTGGTTTTGGTCAAAGAGAGATTTTTTAGAATAATATAACTAATGTTAATGAACCTTCAACACTGAAAGCTTTATTAATGATTATATGTATTTTTTTCTAAAAAAAATAATTCATTGGATCTTTTGTCCAATAATAATTTGATTTTTTATAGATTACAAGTTGTGCTTTAAATTATTATAACTATTTATATATCTTTTGTTACCAGGGATTCTTAACTCTTTCAGTGCTGGAACCGAATTTTGAAGGCCTTTGCAAACAGTTTGGATCCAGATGAGACCCCACAGAACGTGGCGTCTCATCAGGATCCAAACTGTTTGCTATTCTGATAGAATTCTTTGAAAAAAAATCGAAGAAAATGCTAATTTTAGAAATTCAGCAGACGACATTTGAGCAGACGACAAATTTCCCAGCATGCAAAGGGTTAAATCGTCAGTCTTAAGGTCATTGACCAAATCCCATTTGTATAAATTCAGTAAAAGTCCTAAGCTGGCAGTTTGTTAAACAATAACTCTCAAATACTCCTTCTGTAATTAATTATGTCTTTACATAATATAACAATTTGTATGCTTACAAATGAAATTATATTCCTAAACTATAAAAACATAAGAACATATATGAACCGACAAAAATAAATTAACACTGCCTTTCAGCGTGACTTGTGTAGATACTTTATACTAGCATCACGGTCGGCTTAAATATACCATGTAATCGCCTGTGGATTTATAATGTACATATAATCTTTCTAACTGAATATCTGGGAAAGATGGAAAGGGCAGTTTGTGCAGGTCAATGTTTATTTCTTTTTAAGATATTGTGCTGGAAATGTCAGGCATTTTAGTCTTTGCATGTCTTTGTGGGTCTTTGTATTTGTTTGCTTATCTTTGTTTGGCGCTGCATGTCTTTCTGTGTCTTTGTGGGTCTTTTTCTGTCATTGCATCTCTATATGCATTTGTGGGTGTCTGTGTGAGTCATTACATGTCTTTGTGCATTTTTGGGGTTTCTTTATGTGTCATTGCATACCCATTTGCATTTTTGTGGGTAATTGTGTCCCATTGCATGCCTATGTGCATTTTTGGTTGTTTTTGTGTGTCATGGCATGCCTATTTGTATTGGTGTGGGTCTTTGTGTTTCATTGCATGTCATTGTGCATTTGTGTGGGTCTTTGTGTTTCATTGCATGTCATTGTGCATTTGTGTGGGTCTTTGTGTTTCATTGCATGTCATTGTGCATTTGTGTGGGTCTTTGTGTTTCATTGCATGTCATTGTGCATTTGTGTGGGTCTTTGTGTTTCATTGCATGTCATTGTGCATTTGTGTGGGTCTTTGTGTTTCATTGCATGTCATTGTGCATTTGTGTGGGTCTTTGTGTTTCATTGCATGTCATTGTGCATTTGTGTGGGTCTTTGTGTTTCATTGCATGTCATTGTGCATTTGTGTGGGTCTTTGTGTTTCATTGCATGTCATTGTGCATTTGTGTGGGTCTTTGTGTTTCATTGCATGTCATTGTGCATTTGTGTGGGTCTTTGTGTTTCATTGCATGTCATTGTGCATTTGTGTGGGTCTTTGTGTTTCATTGCATGTCATTGTGCATTTGTGTGGGTCTTTGTGTTTCATTGCATGTCATTGTGCATTTGTGTGGGTCTTTGTGTTTCATTGCATGTCATTGTGCATTTGTGTGGGTCTTTGTGTTTCATTGCATGTCATTGTGCATTTGTGTGGGTCTTTGTGTTTCATTGNGACACACCGTCCAATGATGGTGAACATATGTGCCAAATGATTTCAAAATCCCTTGATGAACGACATAGTTATGGCCCGGACAAGCTCATTTATGGCCATTTTTGACCTTTGACCTCAAAGTGTGACCTTGACCTTGGAGATATTGACGTAATTCTTTCGCGCGACACACCGTCCAATGATGGTGAACATATGTGCCAAATGATTTCAAAATCCCTTGATGAACGACATAGTTATGGCCCGGACAAGCTCATTTATGGCCATTTTTGACCTTTGACCTCAAAGTGTGACCTTGACCTTGGAGATATTGACGTAATTATTTCGCGCGACACACTGTCCAATGATGGTGAACATATGTGCCAAATGATTTCAAAATCCCTTGATAGATGACATAGTTATGGCCTGGACAAGCGGGACAGACCGACCAACCGACCGACAAAGTGACTCCTATATAGCCCCCATTACAATGGTAATGGGGGTATAATTATATTCCTAAACTATAAAAACATCTTTATAAAGAACATATCTGAACTGACCAAAATTTGATAACACTGCCTTTCAGCGTGACTTGTGTAGATACTATATACTAGCATCACAGTCGGCTTAAATATACCATGTAATCGCCTGTGGATTTATAATGTACATATAATCTTTCTAACTGAATATCTAGGAAAGATGGAAAGGGCAGTTTGTGCAGGTCAACAATGTTTTTTATTTCTTTTTAAGATATTGTGCTGGGAATGTCAGGCATTTAAATCTTTGCATGTCTTTGTGGGTCTTTGTATTTGTTTGCTTATCTTTGTGTGGCGCTGCATGTCTTTATGTGTCTTTGTGGGTCTTTTTCTGTCATTGCATCTCTATATGCATTTGTGGGTGTCTGTGCGAGTCATTACATGTCTTTGTGCATTTTTTGGGGTTTCTTTATGTGTCATTGCATACCCATTTGCA
>VMBQ01007343.1:28870-45869 GCA_007657795.1 Dreissena rostriformis | reverse complement strand
TTGTTTAGTAATGTTAATGGATTTTGTCATAAGTTCATGGTTAGTTGCGATAATCGTATATACATATATGGTTCAACCAGAACAATGCAATGCAATGTCTTTTACATAATTTGTGTTTTATCCTGCTTCAATTAAATACTACTATTAAATACTAATTACTATTGCTTCTAAAGAATCATAACGTACGGACTCTATATGTAATACGTTATTTCGCTCTTATGCTTTGGTGAATTTGCCTTACATCTATAGCAATTTCACACAATCGNACAAATGCTCATATTGTTTTGCCATTTCTTATTTTGTTATCCATTTCCAAATAAAAAAACGACATGTTATTCTTGGACATTATACATAATTCAGTCCTTATATAACAACAATTGCAATTTTGAGTGTGGTATGGTTGTGTCCAAAACATATACACATTATATCATTTGGATGCAAAATAGCCAAATCTTCATTTACATTTAATAAATATTCAGTATTGTCCAAAAGTAAAAAGCGAAAAATACCACAGGGAGCATTTTAATTTTGATTGTTCACAAACACTCGCTTGAACTGGATATGTTGAAGATGCAAAGCAAAGCGTCAATACCCTAGAGTAGTCAAGAGGAATAGTGACTAGTATGTGTAGCTAACTAAGTATGCGTCCATATACTAGTTAAGGTATACACGTTTGATACTGTCGACGTTAACCCATGTTAAGAAGTTGGAGCTCGATTATTTTTTATCCGAAGCTACCGTATGCATATACAATCTTTTATTATTATTATCTTAGAAAAGGAATTGAATGAAGATTCAAGATTCAATATTTATTTACAAAACATCCAGAAGGCCAAAAACCGAAGTGGACAATACAAGCGTAGAGTGTTTACAAAGTAAATAGTTCATGATAATACAAAGTAATTATACGTTTACATACATGTACTATTACATATTGAACTATTGTATAAATAACTATCGATAGTATATCTAAATTTAAATATGGGTTTCTACGTCAACTGTGATGAAGCTAATTTATTGCAACAATGTATCAAGTGTATTGTATTTTACATAAATTAGGTCTACATATGAATTGCTTTTTAATAATAATATAACTTTGTACTTACCCAGAGTAAAATAATTTATTTCATGATGCACATGCTCTTGATAATAGTCTACAAAACAGTATGTACACGTTTGAGAATAATATCACAATATTTGATAGTAGTTAAATTGGTTTCGTATATTAATCTACCTTACAGTTAGCTGTACTAAAATACATAGCATAAAAGACCATTAATGAATCAATTAGCATTAGCCATTGTTTGCTACCTATTCGAAACAAAAATATTGGCAGACCAAAGGCTCTTATGACAGTTAATATTTAATTAAAATGATATTCTGAAACGGTGCCTGTAAATAAAAACAAACACGCAAAACAAAATGTATTTAAATAACAACGTTTGATGTTGATTAACAAGGATTTCATAACACCTATACAGACCACATACGAAATTAAAAATATAGATGGCTTAAACGTCATGTAATATGCAATATAAAAATAAGGCAGTTATAAGTATAGCCGTAATTTAATGCATTACACTTCTTAAAATGCATAACAGCCATATTGTCGTAGAAGACATTGTATTATCAGGTGCGATACTGTTGTATAACCTTAATTGAGAGGATAATAATGGCAATTGATTCAAATACAGTTTTGACAGTAACTTTCAAAATACCGTTTACACAAACATATATCAACACGGTACATATGTTTTACTATCTCTTACTAAAAGTGATTTATGTAACAACATAATTTGTGTAGCAACGTTTTATTTTTAGTTGTTAGTAATTTAATACATTTTAGCATGTTCGGCCGGTGTCTATAATAAAATGGTATATTCAAACATTTGGTTCAGTTTATCATCTAATTGGCAGTTCGCCAATACAATCTTCTTTCATATGCTTTGATTTACCGATCTGCGCTGTTGTTAGTTTTCCCGCACCTCCATGGCGCTTTACCGGTTTTCTACGAGTACGGAAAAAAATACCAAAATCCATATATATATATCCTGTTTTGATCGATTACACACAATTATATGTTTAATTTACCACTTAGTTCCTAATAACATTCACAAAATTGGTGGATTTTTGACTCAAAAAAGGAAGAAATAATTAGTTTACGCAAGCACTTTTCACGATGTTAACACTGCGTCCCGTGACCGGATGTCATGAAACAAGTTTCGCAAAACCACGACTAGTCACGAAGCGGTGTTTGCTGTATAAACACTTTTATAGCCCCTCGTAGGTTCCGAAGATTGTGAGGACCAGCATGGCAGCAAGGACTTGTTGAACAACAAGAAGATGATTGGGTTGCACGCGCTGTTAAGGGGATATAAGCGTTGGAGGACGCTGTAGTAGCTCTGATCAAGCACCTTGACGGCGCATACATCCAAGATTGAAAACACGGTGGCCGGCAGCCAGCAAATAAAAAAAGCTGAAATATTAGGAAAAAAGATAGAGCAAGGTTAGAATATATCAATTGATTAGTTTATGTTCTGCACTAGTGAGAACAACGTTCCGTTAAGTATACAATATTTTATATTGCATTATATGTATACATGATTTGTTAAGTTTTAACAAATAAGGAACTGTATACGAGTATTTATATATCTAGCAGAAAGACGTAAAGGTTATGTGACCTTGGCCTCGGCACTAAAACATATAACAATAAAATATATAATACATATTAACATTTTGTATTGTTAGACTGTCTATTACTGACTGCACGAAGAAGGATTTGAAGTATAAACAGATTATAGGATGAACGCATAACTTACCAAAACATATTGTCAACGTCATCTTGATTGTTCTGATTCTCGCTTTTGGCAGTAAACCACCGTTTGTGGTTTTACGAATTGACTGCTTACTTGATTCTAAAAAAGTAGTATTTTTTTATAGCAATCATAAATATGCGTTTAGGAACGGTTCACATTTCGATGATAGCCAATCACCAGTAGACATAGTTTTGCCGCTTTCCGTTGGTTTGCTCATAGGATGATGCAAACATGTGCATTTGTAGGCCATCGAAATATTAATCAATACGTGTTCAAATGGGTAAATGTCACACAAGTGTCAATTGGTTAATTCATGAGAATACCGCGACAGTTATTAAAATGGTTAATGCAAAACGGTTACGTGTCATCTGGAGCTGTACGTAACTGGTCCGTGTAAACTTACTCACGGGATACATGAGGCAACTTATAGGAAGATGGTTTTGTTTTCGATTTTAAAGTAAACAATTTAATTTTACCTTTTATTTCTGTGAGATTACTGCTTTCCCGCCAGTGCCCCCAGACGACAACCGTGATGCCAATGTAGCAGACGGAGACAGCGAGAAATGGAATGAAGAACACGAGCAGCAGTGTGCACGTGACGTAAAGCTGAAATAACACAATAAACAATCATTTATAACTATAACTTCCATTAGCTTGGTATTTCCAGTCTTAACGTTGTTTTAATTGCGAGTCATCACGAATTTAATTAACGTATAAAGATATGACTTGTTGTATTGTATGTACCAAATACTGTATTTTGATAATGTGTCGAAAGCGTATAGACATGTCGTATTGAGGTTGACAATATGTCAATCAGAATAAAACATGAACACTGACATGCCATATTATTGGCGATTGGAGTTGTATTTTGCATTTTTGCATTTTGCATTTCGGTGTCATTTTTGTTAAGGACAGTGCCAACGTATGAAAATGTCCACAAAGTAATCAGTAGGGAAAAGTTTGAAATAATACCTCCGACAAATCCAGATATAGGGAAACGTACCTTCCACCCAATGCCTGACGTGATCGTAATGTCACAGTAGTATGAAGTACCATCTAGGGCGGTGCCAGTGTATGGAAACGTCCATACAGGGATCAGAAGAGCCATAACCCATGAGAAGATAATTATTGCTTTGTATGGACGGTACTCTGCAAGGTCGAACAGTTGATTACATCGGAACAGACTGGTAAGATGAAATTAAGATCTTTACCCTATTTTTTGTACGGTTATAATGGCGTATAATAAAGGGAAAACTGTTAAGATAAATTTACAATAAAAATTGCAATAACATAAACGTTTCTACATACATACACCTTTGATACTAATAATGCATTACTTATTAATTTGTTTGCGCTAAAATGATTTCTTCATTTATTTTATTTGCAGCCAATCATTTTATTTATTTTTTGGTTGCATAATTTATGTCAAATTATTTATGTATAAAACGCCTTTGTACTCCATAAAGTTTACCTCCAGTGATTGCTCTCAGTGGGTACCGTACAGCCAGATAGCGGTCCACACTCATTCCGATGAGAAGATTGTTTGACACAATTAGGACCACAAACGTAGAATAGCGCCAGGTGCGACACATGACGTCACCCAAGTACCACTCCTGTCGAAGAATACCAAAGAACACCGCTTCGCCAAGCACGTTTACTATGCCGACACAAACATCTGTAATGTAAGAATTTCTAGTACAACTCCTTCAGTATTAGATTTGAAATCAAATACAAACCATTTTACTCTTCAATTTATCGAACTCACCAAAGACATAACTATAACATCTCTGTTTCGGGGTTGAGATAAATATTAAGATGTCAGTTTTGCCATAACATAAGCCTTGATGGGCAAATAGACAGTAACGTGACTCTCTGAGTTCATATTCTTCGATCGCGCTTAGGAAAATAAAATAGGACCTTAGATTCTTCAAGCATCCTAAGAAACCGTATAGTATCCAAATACATTTGTCATACTCTGACATATAAATATCTTTACCATGATGGAAGACCGTATACTGCCTCAAGTTTTCGCCATAAGAAACCTAAATATTAGTTATTCGCGGAAACAAATTTGTAAATGAACTTTAAAAAAATGCGCGTACATATTTCTATTGAATACTTATTGAGTAGTATTAAACCTGTGCCCAATGCATTGAAGCTTAGAAACTGCTATTTCTAGAGCGTTTATGTAGGCTAGATAAAATAAGTATATCAACACATTTATAAATACAACATTCTGTTCATAAAGAGCAATTCCGAATAATGTTAATGATTATTTTCAGTACACGGATTTTTGTCGAAAATGTTTCTAAATTTGGTTTTAATAACTTCTGTAAATAAGTAAGTTTGAATCCGCATATGTATGCAACAGTTATTGGTGGTCATTGAAACCACGTTGTTAGTTTGCATTTTCTAAAATGAGAACATTTTCGCAATTCTATTGCACATAAAAATATTCCGCTGCATAATTAATTAACTCACTAAATCTAGGTCATAACCGATCATCGACAGCTAAACCGATATAAAAAAAACAAATACCTAATTTGTATGTGCATATTTTTGTGTATTTTTTATATTTTATAGCCCGACACATCAAGATCATATTTGGGTTATAAGTACCAAGATTGTATTCCCTAATTCTCATACTTAACATAAGTACACGTCAGTATTGTCAAATGAATCCCGTCTTGGCTTAAATGTTAATGCTTTTGTTACAATCAATAAACACTTCAGAAAACAATCAATCAGATAGCATCATAAAGTTCTACTTTTTATTCCCATAGGAAGTAGTTAACTGTCAGAAGAAATAAAGGGCTGATAAATGATTGTTTCGCATGACAATTCTCAATATCTTGGTAGGTGTGCATTACAATGTTTTTGTACCAGCAATGGATAGATGGAATATGAAGAAGTGAAGTCTGTTGTTGCCTTTCTGTCGGGCTAATATGAAGATCACCAGACAGTTGAGGGAGATGATGACTGCCGCCATCAGCAGACATATCACGGTGATGGCAACATACGATCCCTGCAAAAGGCAACACTCTGTTTTTTTCGGCAGAAAATATAAATAGGCAAACAATCAATGGACACTGAACAACACAACTGTTCACCAGTTAAGGGGACTAAGGCGTGGAACATATGGATTCCTAGTTTCCCCATTATACATTTCCCATCTGGAAGATTATATTGCATATAGTTGTTAACGTACATATACTACGAAGATACTAGAATGCTGTCGCTGTCGCTAGACAAGCGATCTCTTAGAACTGTTTGTATTGTATTTTTAACCACATGAATGTGCATATTTCCAAAAATGAATATTTTTTTGTATATTTTATAAGCAGTTCGATAGCCTAGGATGACCAGTATCCAATGACCAACTAGCTTTTTTTGCGTCATCGAATCCTAATTCATATATCAATATTACACATTTGTGTATTTAAATAGATGTACATTTTATAAAAGATTACATTTACAAGAGCATATTTGGTGATTTAGGTTTCGACTACTACCACGAGTGGAAATATTAATTTTCTCTGATCACGAGCGGATAAATAACATATCCTTCAGAAAACAACAACGTTTTTTTTGTATTTAATGGCGTTCCAGCGTTTGCTTATATTTTTGAAAGGGTAAAGTGGGGAATTATATTGTCGTGACCTATGTTTAATGATACTTATTTAGTCTGGCATAATTGACGGTCCATATCATTAACTGTATTAATACGGAAAAAAACAACATTAACTATAATTATTATTTCCATTTTTCACCGAGTTATTCCCAATTGCAAATGATTGCTCTTTCCCTATTAATCACAATAACACATACAATAAAACACCGTTTTTCGTTTCATTAACTCTACTCAATACACATAGCTACACTAAAATTCATAAGTCATTAATACGTACGCTAATGTGTGTGTATATTCAGTCTAAAATAACAGTCACATAATTTTTGATGGCGTAAGGTTACGAAACGGTCTGAGAAAAAACCTCTGAATATTATATCGACATAGTTTATTACAGCAATGCTTTACCGATAATCCTATCCACCGGAATTTAAAACCATTGCGGAATGTTTTGCTTTTTTCCCCCACGAAATCTCTGACACTATCGACATAAGAAACAACCATGTCTGCTGTGAATATGATAATCAATTTCTAATCGTCGAAGCTAAATGTCTTGTATGTGTTAATATTTTCTTTACTTTGATAATTAAGTGTTGAGTAACGCAAAAATAACGAGTAATGTTGAATATATAACACTGCAATATCTTAATAGTTATAATCGTTATAATATTCAAACTCTAAGTGTTTTAATGTACATTATGCATTCGTTAATGCTGCGCTTCCCCAATCACGATGGGGGCCACGATCGAACTCGTGGTCTAAATCGTGAACTTATCGTGGTGATCGTATCAAATGATTTTGTCTATAATTGGATCTTGTAATAAATCTTGTCAATTGCGTTAATCGTGGAAATGGTTTTAACGATTAAAAGAAAACAACAACGATTAACTCTATCAACTGCAAATCAATTGTTAATCGTGGTCATCGTATCAAATCTATCGACTTTATCGATACGAATCGTGACACATCATATCAATTCGTACTTTCACATCTTAGTGATTGCAGTCCATCTTGTGCAAGAAAACACATCACGTTCTGTAATGATCTGTTGCGATCTTAAGAATACATGAAGTTGACAGAAAATATAGCTATATTTATGTCATTCGGGTCCAGTCGTGGCTCTCAGCGTGAATATTTAATTCGTGAAAGATATCGCATCAATAGTCGTTTCGTATCGTAACGGAGCGCGTCGTTTCTTGGTAATGTAGGGCAATGTATCACCTAGTACAGTGACGTACTTATCCGGGAAACCTGATCGTGTTGATCGAAACGAATCGAGAACCGATCGTTGAATAATTCGAAACACACGCATCAGACCGCGTGTAATCTTATCTGAACTGGAAATAGGACCATGTCATACCGTTGCCCCTGTCATTATCAACTTGTGAATAGCTTGCAATCGAGCGCAAAGCAGCGTATCATAACGTACGGACACGCATAATATATTATCAAATCCCAAAATCTCAGAGAAATAACACGATCGGTTATTTGGCGCTCGTGTAGGATAGCACTGTTACAACCTGAAGTGTAATAACGACCTGAATTGTANCAACTCAAAGTGTTTAAATGTACATTATGCATTCGTTTATGCTGCGCTTCCCCAAACACGTGCAAGAAACGTAGTATTTTTCACGTGTACAGATACCGAAAATTATTTAAATGACGTATAGGTTTTTTTAAATATTAATAAACGTAAAACTGTCATACAATTTATTAACGTTAAACTGTCATACATTTAAATTACTGTATCATATATATACATACATGATGAAACATAATGAAAAGACATAGCAGAAGAATATATCAATTTTTATTGTTTCTATATCTCAACTGATATATTGAAATGAAAATCAAGTAAACATACTTACGTGGGGCAAATAATTTAAAGTCGTAGCACTGTTATTACTATTTGAATGGTTTGACTCCATGTTACTGGTCACACTTACGCCCACTTCTTTAATACTCCAAATTAAGAAACACTTTTTTCTCATACATTCACATCTATTATATGTACACTGTACGGTTTAGTTTATATTCCGGCTTCAAGTAACGGTACGTCTTCTTTCGGGATATAATTCAACTAGTGACATCTGTTACACGCGGCATTACCTCATGTATATCTGCTGGCCGGTTCTCTTTTTCCGATATAGAGCCAGCGAAAAAAAAGTTCCTGTGGATATCGAAGAACTATATTACACCGACCCCGATAGCAAGAGCGAAAGCTGCTATTGGCATCTTTTAATATAAACGTTAAAGTATGCCGCTAAGCTGTTTCTCACTGTTGACGCAAGAATTGCTTCCAGACTTCTAGGTGATGAAATGAGACCATTGTTGAATGTTTTGCACATTTTTTCACGGAATCTCTGACACTATCGACATAAGTTACGACCATGTCTGCTGTAAATATTATAATCAATTTCTTATAACCGAGTCGTAAAGTATTGTGTGTGATAATCTTGTCTTTACTGTGATAATTTATTGTTCAGTAACGCATCAATAACGAGAAATGTTGAATATATAAACACTGCAATATGTTACAAACAAATTATAATTGTTATCATATGAAAACTCAAAGTGTTTTAATGCATTACTACGAATTCATGTATGCTGTTCTTCCACTATCACGATGGGAGCCACGATTGAAATCGTGGTCTTAATCGTGAACTTCTCATGGTGATCTTATCATATTTTTTGGGGTATTATCGGATCTTGCATTCAATCTGGTCAATTGTGTTAATCGTGGAAGTGTTTCGAACGGTTCAAAACGAATTTTATGATTAACTCGATAAACTGCGATCAAATGTTAATCGTGGCCATCGTATCAAATCTTATTTTATCGATACCAAGCGCGACACATATTATATATTCGTTATTCCACATCGTAGTGATCGCAGTCGATCTTGTGCAATAAAAAATACTGTAACGATCTGGTGCGATATTAAGAATAAAGGGAGTCGATAGCAAATCGGGTCGTATTTATGTCATTTGGGTTCAGTCGTTGCTCTCATCGTGAATACAATGGATTAATTCGTGAAAAATGTCGCATCAATAGCCGTCTCGTATCGTTACAACTTAACGATATACTTATGATCTCTTATTTGTATTAAATATTTGTAACTAAGAACAAAACCGTTAAAAAATACTTTAAGCAGTCATGTTATAATAATGCATACCAAATCAATACAACAATCGTACAAAGAACACTGATACTTATGACGGTAAATTAGTATTACAAAGAAACTCCACCAATTCCAACAAACTTTTATAAATATTTGATTAAACATTTTTTTTGTATAACTGCATGAATTGTAAGGGCAACCATTTTACGTCTACAGTTATAAATAAAGCGTTTTTTTTTCAAGGCATAAAGTGTTGTACTTTTTGGAATGGTTACCAACTGGTCCCAATATAAAGGTTTTACTAAATTGTTATCAATGTGTTAAACAGCGGATGTGATGTGATGTATAAACTCTTGTATGATATTGCAACTCCAAAATAAATGAACATTCATTATATCTTATCTAAGCCCAAAATCTCAGAGAAATACCACGATCAGGTATGTGGCGCTCGTGTCGGATCGTACGCCAATGGGAACGAAGCATTCTCCACGCATACAGATACAGGCAATGATTTAAATGATGTGTAGGGTATAAATAAACGTAAAACTGTAATACAATGTATTAACGTAAAACTGTCATACATTTTAATGACTGTATATCATTGGAAATTCGAATCTAACACACCAAGACTAGTCCTGCAAATATAGATATTTATCATGAATCATAATGGAAAGACATATCAGAATAATATATTCCTTTTTATTTGTTCTATATCGTAACTAATAGATTCAAGTCCAAATAAAGAAAACATACTTACGGCGGGCAAATAATTTAAAGTCGTAACACTGTTATTCCTATTCGAATTGTTTGATTCCATGTTTAATGTCCACACTCACGCTCACTGCTTTAATACTCCAAAAAAGCAAAATAGTTTTTCGCATATATTAACGTCTATTACTGAACGGTTTAGTTTATATTCCGGCTTCACTTAAGTGTACGTCCTATCTCCGAATATAATCCAAATAGTGAAATCTGTTACACGAGGCACTGCCTTCGGTATATCCGCTGACCGTTTCGTTTTTCAGACAGACAGAGCGAGCGAAAAATAGTCCCTGTGGATATCGAAGAACTATATTACACCGAGCCCAATAGCAATAGCGAAAACTGCTATAAGTTGTAGCATAAGTATTTTTCAATTTGAACGTTAAAGTAAGCCAATAAGCCGTTTTGCTGTTTCTCACTATTGACGCAAGAATTGCTACCAAGCTTCTAAATGATGAAATGAGCGTACACATATCCTATCCTTACTAATTATGGGGAAGAAAATATGTCACGTTTTGCATTTGTCTCAAACCTCGTTCATATTACTTGATATCTATTTTGAAATTCATCAGATAAGAAAATGATACACCAACACGACATTCTTAGAAGAGTACGACGAAAAAAATTAGCTGATTAAAGCCATTCATTGAAGTGTTAACAATATGGCAATTGATCATAATACCTATTGTAGAACATATTTTTAATTTACATTTTGTAAATATAATTGTGAATTAAATCCGAGGTATTCTTTAACCCATGACTGTCAGGATATACAACCATGTTGAACTATCGTTTTGATTTGTCTGCTAGAAACTGCACACAAAAAGTGATTCTCTTGTTTATAGAAATGCCTGCTTGTGTCATTGTAGAATGTACGAGTATTTGAATCATTTATGTGTCTCAAAATAGCTGTGGGGCTTATAATTCAAATGTTCAAAGTTCATAGTGAAATTCAAGCCCAGTGATTAAAACTATGAACATCATCACCGGAACATAAGCATGTTAACATTTCAAAAGTTGCTCCTACTTTATGTCAATATCATCATCGTGGAAACGAGATTGAAGATCCCAGTGGTACCAATGAAAAAGAAATTAAGAATATTTGAAATATTTTTTTATTTAATTTGTAATTCTTTATGTTGTTAATGTTAACATTATTATTACACTACGTAACCAAAACAACACACTACAATATTAAACAATTATCGATTGATTACAAATCATAACATAAAACTAACAAATATTCATCTATTAGCCTATACTAGTAAAATTGCTCAGTTAGCAGGAATCTTACAAAAGAAATTAGTCTACTCATATACAAAATATACACTGTCAGGACTTATACTCAACTAAGGCGAATGATCTACACAATACAGGTACTTGGTCTAGTACAAATCAACCTTACGAATAACCGAATGTTAGCCAAAGTGCTAGACAGTCTTTAACCCCGATATGTTGTACACGACTTGATATTTATTTATGATGAAACAGATAGAAACACCTTTAACCACGAGTCCAGCAAATTTTAAACAAAACGGGCTGAAGTTCCAAGAAATCAAAGCCGCAACCCCTACTACTACACATTGAAACAGTTGTTTAAGAGCCTCCTTCGGCTGATTCGGTTGAGCGTGTTCTGGTAGTGTTTCAGAGAAATACAATGATTTAAATCGTCTTTTTCTATTAGAACGTAGCATAAACATCGTATAATAAAAATTCACGCTTATCGATTGAAATGGACTCAAAAACATTTAAACACGTTTCTCAAACGATCCCTGATGTAATATAGTTTCTATAAGGGGGTGAAGAAGGACCCTTTACACCACATTCTGACTCACAGTCCACATATGATAAGTTTGTGAATTATGCAATCAAATATGATAAGCTTACTTCTCGATTATAACGAGTTAAATGTGTAGAATTTTGGATATTTTTGCATATTAACATGGATAAATTATCCGAAACTACTTCATACGTGTATAACTTTTAATAGTTGCATACGTTCAACTGCTGCTGAGCCGAATCGCATTCCTGCGTATACGGAAGCGGATACAGACATGGAAAAAGCGGCTTCGTAATAAAATGTATCTGTGCTTTTTTCTCTAAGAAAATTCTGAAATATTGATTTATCAACTCATGTAGTGTATCATATGCATTGTTCATTTGCTTCAGTTATACTTTGTGTTGATTAATAATTTGGACCGATTAGTGAGTATGCTGGTGTGGTTTCAATTTCACAGCTATTGAGTTTCATATTGAATCTTTTTGTATCAGGAAACGTAAACGTAACTGGTTTTTATATGACTTCCATCCATTAATCTGTGTTTTGCCTACTTCAAAGACATGTACTAATTCCAAAATCCAGTTCAGTAAGCGCTTGTCAGAAACATATTTGTGATGTCTTGAACAGAATCGGAAGGTCTGATAAAAAAACAACGACAGGTTAAGCCTAAACGGGCATTGTTTGAAAAATAAAAAAATATTTTGGATCTATACAATATGATTCCTCTTTAATAAACATAACAAAAACAAATGTTTGACTGCTTTATTGCTATCATTTACAGTGCAATACGTACTTCAATCTTCAATAAACATGATTATGCCATACATTTGTGCCAAAAATCGGTTTCTATTACATATAATTCGCTTTCGCAGTGTGGTTTGTTTATTGGTAAAGGATCTTATGTTTAAAAGTCTTTGGTACCAACTGGAAATTCCGTTTGGCCATTGTTTTTAGGATTATGTATATGTCTCCCAGATTCAATGTTCAATATATGGGACGAAAGTCTTATTTATTTTTTATCAAATTAAAGTTTTGATTATGTTTAGGTAATCAGATAATTCAAAACGATAGTTCAATTCCTTGTATAAAGTGAATGAACGTTTTACATTTAAATCATTTCGCCAAAAAACTATGAACATATAAATAAGTCTAGTTCTAAATATAGGAATAAATACATTTGAATTTTCTGACTCTGGATACATCCAAACATATGCAAAACCAGTATTTTGAAGCAAATCCCGTACTTTGGTTATCCAATTATTACATCGTATTATATTTTCAGCACCATTCCTCAGATAACATAGTGTTCTAAATAATATACAATAAGTTTGTTTAACAATATACAATTAGAAAAATATATTTTATAATTCTTACAGAGCGATTTATATATAACGGATATCGCCCTAGTTCCCTGTATACTGCTGAATTAGAAGTACTCATTTTGACACCAAGTATTCGTTTCAATTTTTTTATGAACTCTTTCAATATCCTCAGCAATTGAAAAAACCCAAATCGCACACGCTTAAAACTACGGAATCCTGATAGGGCCATGTTGATTGTCGTGTGTCGACCTTCGNAATGAGTTTTAATACCGAAAAGTATATTAATGTTGAAGGAGTTGTATTACCAAACGAACCTCTATCCAATTTTCAGTTGATATATGCTGCTAAAAAGTAAAATAAAATATAAACTTTAAGGGTGTCTACGTTCGCGATGAACTTAAACAAAACTTAAAAGGTAGAATGTGGAATTTTAAATTTGTGTGACTCGAGAGGAAATGGCACACACTGGACTGCATGGATCAAAAACGGTCATGAAAAACATTATTTTTACAGTTATGGACTAGCACCTCCTCAGTTATTTAAAGAATCCTGTATATTATAATAGTGAAAGAGTACAGGCGGATGGTGAGGTGTTTTGCGGACACCTGTGTCTTTACATTATTAAACAATGTGAGAGCGTAAGCTTTCAACATGTAAAAAACTTTTATATTAAAAAAAATTGTTTATATAAAAATGTCTGTAAACATATTTGGTAAAACAAACGTCGGATCATCGCAAAAAAGTGATTTCAGGAGGTCTCTAATTATCACAAGCCATTAATACGTTCTTAAGACGAGATGGTAAAAATGCAACAGCTGAAAATATTAATATGGATTCTCACAATCTAATCAACGTATTGGATCCTGCTCATGCTCAAGACGCTGTAACAAAAAATTATGTAGATAATCGAGCAGTTTCAAAGTCTGGAGATACTATGACTGGTGATTTAAACATGGGTGGAAGGTCGGCAAACGGATTACCTGTTCATTATCCTATATTCTACAGTGGACATGAAGCACCCAGTTGGTCTCAAGTCAATATTTTAGTGAATGAAGCAACTACTCATAATAAAAAGTAATTCGATGATCAAGATGCTGTCGCTAAACATTATGCTGACCACTTAACAAAAAAATGTTATTCGGGTTATATTCCAATTTTGGAAGAACATATTCGTAGAACAGGATTTTGGGCAACTTCAAGTGCAGTGCGTACTGATAAATTTCGAGCATACGGTGCATTTAATAATCTTAACAATGATGGGTCTAATGGAAGCTGGGCTACACCTTCAAAAAAGGGTTGGCTTCAAATTAAATGGCCTGAACCCGTGACGATTTGGAGAGTGGCGTTAAAAGCTAGAGCTATAGATGATAAACATATAACTGAATGGACTTTTAGTGGAAGCCTTGATGGAAAAACATTTACACCACTGTTGACATCTACAACTAAGTTGTTTCGGCTCTGCTTATGCTCCTTCGTTTTTCGATATTTCAACTACTACATCTTACCAGTATTATAAACTCGATATAAAAGCAAGTACTGGAGCCGAAGATCTTGGAGTTCAAGTTATGCAGTTGTATGCTTTATCAAACTGATTTAGAAGTATCGAACTTTAATATAAAACATGAGATTTTATCCGTTGTTAACGTGGTCAAATACCTAAACAAAATGTAAAATTCACGAATAATGGTAGTGGTCAAAATTCCTCCATCAACCTGTTTTACATTTTGTTTTGGTCTTTGACCACGTTAAAAACGGATAAAATCTCATGTTTTATATTAAAGTTCGATACTTCGTCCACGTCAGTTGCGATAATTCTGGTGAAGTTGAAAAAATTGAATTTTCATGTATTTCGCAAATTATGGTTAAGGTGTGGCTATAAATTGGATGAATTTCTGAATAAAATTCAAGCAAATCGTGCTCGAAACGGGTATTCCCCCGACAAAACTTTACGAAATCTGTATTTAACCATATTGTGGTCGAAATGCGTATTCACCCATCTTTTGGTCGAAATGTGTATTCACCCATCTTGTGGTCGAAATATAAATCCATCCATATCGTGGTTAAAATTTAAATCCATCCATGTCGTGGTTAGAATAAAATTCAACCATGTCGTGGATAAAAAACAATTCAACCATATCGTGGTAATAATATTATTCAACCATATCGTGGTTAAAATAAAATTCACCCATGTCGTGGTTAAAATAAAATTCAACCATATCGTGGTTAAAATAAAATTCAACCATGTCGTGGTTAAAATAAAATTCAACCATGTCGTGGTTAAAATAAAATTAAACCATGTCGTGGTTAAAAAACAATTCAAACATGTCGTGGTTAAAACACAATTCAACCATATCGTGGATAAAATAAAATTCAACCATATCGTGGTTAAAATAAAATTCAACCATATCGTGGTTAAAATAAAATTCAATCATTTTGTGGTTAAAATAAAATTCAACCATGTTGTGGTTAAAATAAAATTCAACCATATCGTGGTTAAAATAAAATTCAACCATATCGTGGTTAAANATACGAGTGGTTAAAATTTAAATCCATCCATGTCGTGGTTAGAATAAAATTCAACCATGTCGTGGTTAAAAAACAATTCAACGATATCATGGTTAAAATATAATTCAACAATATCGAGGTTAAAATAAAATTCACCAATGTCGTGGTTAAAATAAAATTCAACCATGTCGTGGTTAAAATAAAATTCAACCATGTCGTGGTAAAAATAAAATTCAACCATATTGTGGTTAAAATAAAATTCAACCATATCGTGGTAAAAATAAAATTCAACCATGTTGTGGTTAAAAAAAATCAACCATATCGTGGTTAAACAAATTCAACCATATCGTGCTTAAAATAAAATTCTACCATATCGTGGTTAAAATTAAAATTCAACCATATTCATGGTTAAATTAGCCAGCCGCGCAGTTTTCTAACTACTCAAGATAGGTTCTCACATTACATGACATCGATATAACTCGACTTTCGATGAGGCGCATCGCATTCAATAGTGGTAGACGACCGTGTATCATTCGTAATGTATTAGTAAAGAAGTAGTTGGTGCGCAGGTATGTTTCAATATTTATAAATCAAAATGATAGGGACATTATGTATAATCACTATTTCTGTAAACATTCGTATTTAACTGAAGGCTTATAAACTTAAGCAAAACCTTCACAGTATTGGTATGACAATTTTAAGTTCGTGTTAAGGGGTGCGGCGGCAGTTTAAAGGATTTGTGTTCCAATAATATATATTTTTGAAAATGTGTCTGCAAATAAAACATACACAAACTATATGAAAATAAAATAAAGACACAGGGTCACCCGCCTTGTTTTGATTTCATTTCAAATTGCGCACCATGACCTTTGTATTAAAACGGCTAAATTTCTACTTGTGTCTTAACTGAAAATACTCACGAATACAAGTTGAAACTGGCAATTTTTCGGTAGTTTTAAGCTTTAATACACTAATTTGTATTAAATAAAAAAATACACCTAAAATGTCTCGCAGCCTAGTATATTAGTATACAAAGTATTTGAAAACAGATTCATGAACATGAAACT
>VMBQ01007343.1:11475-26237 GCA_007657795.1 Dreissena rostriformis | reverse complement strand
TTGTTGCTGCTAACAGCCGGTACTGCATTGTCGCTTAGCAACGTCATCAGCTCATGCTTTCTAAGCCGCGAATATCTGCGCCGACCTTGATCTTTTGCGTCTATTTTCAACTCTTTCACAGTTTTGTTGCTGCTAACAACCGGTACTGCATTGTCGCTTAGCAACGTCATCAGCTCATGCTTTCTAAGCCGCGAATATCTGCGCCGACCTTGATCTTTTGCGTCTATTTTCAACTCTTTCACAGTTTTGTTGCTGCTAACAACCGGTACTGCATTGTCGCTTAGCAACGTCATCAGCTCATGCTTTCTAAGCCGCGAATATCTGCGCCGACCTTGATATTTTGCGTCTATTTTCAACTCTTTCACAGTTTTGTTGCTGCTAACAACCGGTACTGCATTGTCGCTTAGCAACGTCATCAGCTCATGCTTTCTAAGCCGCGAATATCTGCGCCGACCTTGATATTTTGCGTCTATTTTCAACTCTTTCACAGTTTTGTTGCTGCTAACAACCGGTACTGCATTGTCGCTTAGCAACGTCATCAGCTCATGCTTTCTAAGCCGCGAATATCTGCGCCGACCTTGATCTTTTGCGTCTATTTTCAACTCTTTCACAGTTTTGTTGCTGCTAACAACCGGCACTGCATTGTCGCTTAGCAACGTCATCAGCTCATGCTTTCTAAGCCGCGAATATCTGCGCCGACTTTGATATTTTGCATCTATTTTCAACTCTTTCACAGTTTTGTTGCTGCTAACAACCGGTACTGCATTGTCGCTTAGCAACGGCATCAGCTCATGCTTTCTAAGCCGCGAATATCTGCGCCGACCTTGTTCTTTTGCGTCTATTTTCAACTCTTTTACAGTTTTGTTATTCTTTGTATATGTATTAAAAAAAACTTAGGTCATTTCAATTTTTTTTATAAGCATATGTTTTTGTTTATAAAAACGTGACCTCATACCTCATTCCATTTACCACTCGCCCGTTGATTTTTCTTTTTAATATAACAACCAAGCGCTTCTATTGCTTGGTATTTTGAATTATAGGTTGTTTCCTTTCCAGTTTCAACATTCGTTAATTAAACAATTACTTTTGTCACCAAACTGTCTAGGTCTACCTCGCGGTCTTTTTTCATCAGGTTCTGGCATAACAACATCATCTCGTTTCCAATCTAGTCCGTTCTCCTTTGCAATCAACATTAACTCCATTATACTCTGATTAGTCGTTGCAGTAACGCCAATTGTTTTCTAGCATTTTAATTAATACTTTCTTTGTGTACTTCATTTTTTATATAAAAATAAAATACTTAAGCCAATTCATTTTTTATATGTATTGTATGCTGCACCTGGCATAATACGATCTAAATCAGTATATTTTAGTAAATCAATTTGATACAACACATCCACATTCAACAACTCTTCTTCCTCATCCTCTTCCTCTTCTATATCATCATCATCATTATAAAATCCCACATCAACATCATCATCACTACCATTATCACTACCATACTCTAGATAATCTTCATCGTTGTCAATGTCCTCCTCATCATCGTCGTCAAAGTCCTCATCATCATCATCATCATCATCGTCATAAACCTCATATTCATTCAACACTGCATTAGGATAAGGATTTCGTAATCGTGCTTCGATGATAGCATTTCGTAATGTAATTAAAACTTCATTATCATTATCAGCTTCTACAATTTGTCTCACCGCTGATGGCATAATTCGGAAATATACAACTGGATTCATTTTTTTTATAATGGTAAATAAATTACGTTTTTTCTTTATTTTGTCACTATATACATTTTAGATCCGTCCGAGGTAAATTTCATCATTTGGTCGGAAATAACAACAATTTTGTCACCGCGGTGATATCTATTTTTAGCTGTTGGCGTATATGTACTTTTGACCCAAAGGGTACGTCATAAACCTTAGGCCTGTTGAACAGAACAACTCGAGTCGCATCGGGTGAGTTACAACATTTTAAATAACTCTTTTGACCGGTAATTCTTTTCAGCTCAATTCAACAGTGAAAAATGCATCTAATGTCACTTTAAACCAAGAAATAAGTTTATTACACCTTGTTTGTCATTCATAGGTCGTATTGCCCTATTAATATATATTTTATATACAAGTATGTATTATATTTTGCAAACATATGTGCTTGAAAATGCGATAAGATGCATTTTTAAACCAGGGAAAAAGTGTATAACACTTTCGGGCGTTATTACAATTCAGGTTGTCACGCGATTGTAATAATGTAATAACTTTATTACAATTGAGGTTGTATGAGAACACCTTTTTTGTCATTCATATGTCGTATTGCCCTTTTAATCTATATATTATATGCATGTATGTTTTATATTTTGCAATAATCTGTGTTTGAAAATGCGATCAGATGCAATTTAAAACCAAAAAAAAAAATTATTACACTTTCGGGCTTTATTACAATTCAGGTCGACACGCGATTGTAATAATGTAATAACTTAATTACAATTGAGTTTGTATGAGATCACATTTTTTGTCATGCATAGGTCGTATTACCCTATATATATCTATTTTATATCCATGTATGCATTATATTTTGCAAAAATCTGTGTTTGGAAATGCGATCAGATGCAATTTTAAACCATGAAAAAAGTTTATTACACTTTCGGGCGTTATAACAATTCAGGTTGTCAAGCAATTGTATTAATGTAATAACTTTATTACAATTGAGGTTGTATGAGAACACATTTTTTGTCAATCATAATTCGTATTGCCCTATAAATATATATTTTATATACATGTATGCATTATATTTTGCAAAAATATGTGTTTGAAAATGCGATCAAATGCAATTTTAAACCAAAAAATATGTTTATTACACTTTCGGGCGTTATTACAATTCTGGTCGACAAGCAATTGTAATAATGTAATAACTTTATTACAATTCAGGTTGTATGACAACACCTGTTTTGTCATTCATAGGTCGTATTGCCCTATTAATTTATATTTTATATACACGTATGCATTATATTTTGCAAACATATGTGCTTGAAAATGTGATAAGATGCAATTTTAAACCAAGAAAAACGTTTATTACACTTTCGGGCGTTATTACAATTCAGGTCGACACGCAATTGTAATAATGTAATAACTTTTTTACAATTGAGGTTGTATGAGAACACATTTTTTGTCATTCATGGGTCGTATTGACCTATTAATATATATTTTATATCCATTTTTGCATTATAATTTGCAATAATCTGTGTTTGGAAATGCGATCACATGCAATTTTTAACCAAGAAAAAAGTTTATTACACTTTCGGGCGTTATTACAATTCAGGTTGTAACGCAAATGTAATAATGTAATAACTTTATTACAATTTAGGTTGTATGTGAACACCTTTTTTGTCATTCATCGGTCGTATTGCCCTATTAATATATATTTTATATACATGTATGCATTCTATTTTGCAATAATCTGTGTTTGGAAATGCGATCAGATGCAATATTAAACCAAGAAAAAAGTGTATTACACTTTCGGGCGTTATTACAATTCAGGTTGTCACGCAATTGTAATAATGTAATGAAGTTTATTACAATTCAGGTCGTTATTACACTTCAGGTTGTAACAATGGCCTCTATCCACACCTACATTTAGAACTACTTTCAAGCAAAATCGTTAAGTTTGTCGAAATCGTGCGGTATCTAATGCCTCCGGATGCTGATGTTTGTGTAGGTGGTGATGCTTAAGGGGGTGTTGCCGAGGACTTGCATTTGTGTAGCTTTGAAGCTGAAATTACTGATACTTAGTACAGCGGGATGGTTTGAGTAATATCTTTCACGAAAGTATTATTTATTGTAAGAGATCGGTTGCTCCTTATCATAATAATAGGTAATTAATGCAAAACATATGCAATATTCAACTATGGCAGGTGATACTATTCATAGTATCTACATATCACATTAATTCTCAAATCATGTTTTTACATCGATTTCGAAATCGCACTAACAGGATATCTTTTATTATATAAATCCTCAAAAATAGAAAAAAACACTCTCCGTGAATTGAATGTGAAACGAGTAACTGTATATATCAATTCACCCTTTTCAGCGAAAAGAAGGCGGAATAAGGATAACGGTTTCACCGATTTATTTAACTGGTGCATCCAGTGCATTCGTGTGTCAAGGTGACCGCTATCTTTAATATTTGTTTCTTCCATGCAAATATTTATTTGCGTTTTAGTTGCATTCGCGCATTCATAACTGAATACTCTTATCATGTTTTCTTTTTTTACATTCAATAATTCAAACTTCAATGACTTGCGTTCTGTTTTTATTCCAGTACATCAAGCATCACCACGACAACTTGCATTATTTACACTTAGGTTATCTTAAGGGGTATTGCGGCAGTTTATTAAGCCGAGAATATATATATAGCAACACCGATTATCGCTATTAGCACAACCCTTTATTTTCATTATATCACCATGATAGCCGATTGGATTAGGCTTTCAATTTGATTATACAAAAGTCAGTGGTTCGATCCAACTTCTTTGTTCTTTTCCTATTTTCATTCTTGTTTTATACTGAGCTCTTTAAGGGGTGTTGCGGCAGTTTATTAAACCGATGATATATTTATAGCAACACCGATGTAGCTATTTTTATCACAATTCAATAATTGTGTTATCAGTATCATCATAGATGACCGAGTGGGTTCATAATACAAAGGTCAGTGGTTCGATACCAGATGCGGTTAACTTTTTGGTTTACTTGTTGATTTTTTTTCTTTCTTTAATTGCATTCTTGTTTTATACGGCAGCTCTGTAGTCCTGTTGTTTACATTCATCAATTTAAAGCATGTTACAACAAACTTCAAAACATGCCGAAATCTGTGAACAAGTCTCTGTATGATATTGATAATTAAGGTCGAGTTTGATACTGTATGTCTTATGTTTGTTATTAAATATTGTATTATTGTTTTTGTTTTTTTGTAAGCTGTTGTGATCCCAGTTAAGATTGTAAACAATTTCTAATGTATATGTATATTTATAGCAATCCATGTACCGGTACTTGGGTTTTTCCTAATTGCTGTATTTTATGAAATTTGACATAGACGGTAGGGATTGTTAAAATTAAACATCTCTGTTAAAATTGCGGTGACCCGCTTTTTTATTTTTGTTTTATAATGTCAACACGTAGATGAACATGTTTGAGCCGTTTCGCAGAATTCTATTCGACATAACTTTAAAAAACAACATTTATGTGTTTTAAATAGTAAAACTGTGAAATTTGTTTGGGTGACATCAAAATTAAAAAAAAAAATCAATTTCTTAAAATTTAACGTGCGTACTCCATTTAATTGGTAGTGTGTGGTTAAATTAAATTGTATATGATGTATCTTAGCTTATATAATATCTATATGTTGCCAATTGCAGAGGTTATTTATTATTTTGACTCAATTAGATATTTGTCAGTTGTAATGGAAAAGTACATGTTATATAATGGTGAATAAAATCAAAACAAAGCAGGTGACCCTATGTTTTTATTATCTTTTCATATTGTATTTGTATGTTTAACTTGAATATGAATTTTGAATAAAATCCATTAGGTTGGAAAATATTTAGTAAAACTGCAACAACACCCCTTACTTATCAGCTCCATTGTATCCAAGAGATAACTTCCATCACCACGATTATCACCCTATCATCACCACGACTATAACTTGTCAGAACCACGATAACCATCTCCATCGCCCAAATAATAGATCTTCGCTCTTGTAAAACGGGTCTTATTGCACGTGCACACAATCTGAGCAGGTTAATCAGAGACGACACTTTCCGCATTTATGGATTTGTTTGTTTAAAGGAAGTTTATTCTTAACCAGTCTAAACGAAATGTGTCGACCCTGATTATCACGTGCGGACTGCACAGGCTAATTGGGTAATGTGTTTTGATCGAACAATCGTGTTATAAGCTTATTCCAGACTATTCTTTTTTAGATGTACAATAAATGTTTTAGTATAGAAATATCCATTCATGTTATTTTCATTAGTAAAGTGGTCCATAAATAGCATGTTTGGTTTATTAGCAATTTTGATTGTGTACGCCCACGTTTACTTAAGGATTTCGCGACGTTATACATTCAGCAATTTGTGTTTCGTTATATTGTGTAATAACACGTGGGTTGCTTATATAACGTATCAAATGCATACTGATTTTTTACAACCAGGATAGCCGAGTGTTTCAGGCGATAACCTTTTATTCAAATTTCAGTGGTATGAGCTCGGGTGGTGTAAACTTTTTTTCTTCTAAAATTCAATCCTTGAATAATACTGGAGCTCTTCAGTACCTATGTTGGCATGCATCAATTTAAAGTACTTCACAAAATGCAAAACAAATGTATGAATAAAGTCTTTTTAAAGTCTTTATTCAAATGTGGCGACTAGGGCGTGGCCACTTTTGTTCCTAGAGCCATCATTGGATCAAACATGGTAGAGCACCACTATCTTACGTCACAAACAAAATATCAACGGTGAGGGCCGTGTGGTTTTGGAGAAGAATTAAAAAAAAACACAATTCGATATATAAATCAATATTAATCATTTCAACCACCAGGCATAGCGGCTTGACTTCAGAGGCAGGGAATAATTTAAACAAACTTTGAAGACAACCTCTTTAAGATTGTACAAAACCAACGTCACAACATAGGGACTGGTTATTTCAGATTATATGAGTTTTGGACTATTTGATATATAAGTCTATATAAACCATGTCCATCCCCGGTATCTCTGCTCTTGACACAAGGAGATGTTTTGAAGAACTTTAGTAGAGGACCACTATATGATAGTACATACCAAATGCCAAAGCTCTGGTAATTGTAGATTTAGAGATTGAGTTGCGATGGTACTTTATATGTATCCATTTTCTAATACAAAAACAAGAACATTAACAATATCGATAATTATTCGATGGAGCTTTACATATATCAATTGCATGTACAATATACTACAGCGACAGTCAGTTATTGGAAATCAAAGCATTACAGATACTTAATTCACACTAAAATTGCTTTAAAAAGAGTTTTAAGTTTCAGTCTCAGTAGCTACAATTTTAAATTCTTTAGGGAGTATTTTTTACCATTTTTTGCCAACCGCCACACGCAACCTGTCAACAACTTGGTTATAAATATTGTTACTAAAACTGCGTGTCACCAGACGAACGCATGCAAGTCTATATAAGGAATATGATATAGAATAATGGCTTTTACTACAAGCTGACGCAAACATGTCATTAAAATGCAAATTACATAAACTGGATACTTAGCTTTTATTTCATATTGAAATGAATATTATCAAATTTCGCAAAAATAACGTGAGAAATTTTGCTCCAAAATGTATTATTGTTGCAAAAATAAATATGTCGTGTGAAAATATTGTGTATCATTTATCTTTCATCTTAGCTGGGAGAAGCTTTGTTCGTAATCAGCAATACCGAAACAAACGTGCCAGCAGAATAGGGCCAACGTCAACCACATAGACAATATTTCAAAAAAATTGGTAAAATATCAATATAAAATGTAACGACCCAAATATCAAGTGTAGCAAGTTTTGATCATAATTTGATAAAAAAAAAAAGATGAACATATTCACTACATGATGATAAACACCTAAACATAAATATCTAGGCTTTCGAACAGCTTTGTAATTTGGGAAATATTATGCATTATTAAAATATGCATACATTTATTTTTACAGTTTTTGTTTTTTAATATAAGAGAAACAATTAAACATCAGGTCGTGGTCAATGATTGTTCTTTGGGTTTGATTTGAACACATTTTCGAGAGGAACACTAGACAATGATATATGACAAATATGAAATTTCTTAGCATTGCCGTTTAAGATGGAAGCTGTTTACATATATGGGAAACAAGTAACGGCCAGGGCGGGGTAAATTTGGACCCCTGGGGCAAAACCTGAACAAACGTGGTAGAGGGCATCCCTTTAATGTAATGTGAAAACTAAATGATCTCTAGGCCAGTCGGTGCCAGAAATACTTAGTTTAGTACATGTATATACAAATGTCGGAGAAAAACTTCTCCATGGCATAGCAACTTTTCATCCCCTGAGTATGATTTTAAAAAATTGCTAGAGGAACCACACTATATTACTTGTCAAATAACAAATATCTGAACCTTGCTGCAATCACAAGAGCTTTTGTTAAATGTATACTTATATTCATATAAGGGGCACTAGTAACCCCCAAAGGGAGGCCAATTTTAACCCCGTGGACATGATATGACATGATGTGAACAAACTTGTTACGACCACCATTGACTGTTATTGGGGTTTTTTTTGCAGAAAATTTTAAAAGTTTCACTATATAGATATAAAGGAAAAAGGTTATCCACATGCAGCGCGAAATTTTGACCCCATAAGTAAGATTCGAACAAACTCGGTAGATGACCACAATTTAATGTTGCATGAAAAATATTACATCTTTGGGCCTTGTTGGTTTAGAGAAAGATTACGTTATGTTTGCATATAAGTCGGCAAGTTTGCTGGTAGAGCGCTGGACTAAAACTCTGAGGATCACATAATATGTTTGGGAATTTTCATTGAACTATTGCCTGCTGCTATTTCCCCCCTACCACTATAAATTATATTCAAACAATACCAAAACAATATTAACAGCGAAAAAAAGAAATACAAGCGTTCATGTAAATCCATGTGTCATCAGTTCACAAATGTAAAAAAAAAACGTGCAGAATAAAATGGAAGTAATCAACATTATGTAAGAGAAGTAACCAAAATGCATGTAACCGAGTGGTCAATAAAATAGTCTAACCTGTTAGGAATGTTTGAAGTCAAAAATACAAGTTTGCAAACAGCTGATCTTACGTTTTAGATAATTACATTTTTAAACAAAGTTATCATGTTATAAACAGTACAGAGGACATGAAATTGACATGTTATATGGTCTGTTTTTTCAATTGATTATGTAACTTATACTCTACCAATTTGATATAAAATTGAACGATAGATAGTTTAAGGATTTTGAACGCAAGATTATGGCTGTCCGTTTAGCGCAGTGGTTGGTGCACGCGCCTATCATTTAGGTGACCGGGTTCGATTCCCGCTCCAAGCGCATAAGAGTTTTGTTCACCATACCGGGCAGCCGATATATTCTAGATGTTATGGCTTCCCTACATGGCACAAGATCACTAAATGATTGAATATCTTTTAGTTAAAATTAAATGGCTGGAAATTCCAGCTATAATTCAAAATTCGTCCAAACGTTCATGAGTCTACTAACTTAATTAGTAAGGAGTGCTGGGACACACTCCGCGTCCTCACATTATGCAGCCACAGGTGCGGAAGGACCGCATAACACAACCCATGATTAATGTTGTGATGTTTTATTTCAATCAGTTATTTACAGTGTGAGATATTGAAACTTTAAAAAGTGGCCTTTATAACATACAAAACCATACCTGTCGTAACAAACACCAGTAATGTTGTAATCTACTATGTACTTCTACATAATAGGTATCAAAGCCACTATTATAAGGGATATTTCAACACAGGTCATCATGAACCCAGCAACAAAGCATCACAATAGCAAAAGTATCAGTATTCATCGGTTGTTTAGAATCTTTCTAATCCGTTAGTAACAACCATTTTAATTTGTTTACTTATTTGATTGCTGAGTACCATAGATAAAAACATTCATGCAACAGTCCATGAAGTATTACCTGAAACATTTTGTAAATGGCATACTTTTAATGTCCGAATGTTTATTCGACAGAAACCAAGTAAGTGAAATCCATTCTTAAATTTACTAAGTGCTTTACGAATCTTTTAATGTTTATTCTGCAAAAATCCAACTTCCAGATAAGATAAATTGTAGCTTCTTTATACCATTTTCATATGATAGGCACTACAATCTGCAGTATTGCATAAACATTCTGTATTGCAGCAAGATATCAGTGTATCAGAAAGTAAAAAAATGGTGATGTTAAAGCAGCTAAAACAATGTTGACCTAGCGATGTGATTTAAATGGTTTCAGAGAAAGTAAGTAAACAAACATTTTGCGTAAACTTATTTTGAAATCAAGCCACTGATTTTGGACAATCGGTTTTTGCAACATTTTAATAAGGCCATATAAAGAAAACTACCATGTCTTTTAAAGAATTAAAATCAATTTGAAAATTTTTCGTTAACGTTCGCTTAAGGAAAGTGTGTATCAAATTAATTTGAAATCCATCAAGTGGTTTCGGGACAATTTTGTTTAAGTTTTCAATACAGACGTGTTCGAAAATGTATGGCAATGTTTTGTATCCAATCGCAATATTTTTAAGATATTTTTGAGAGGATCAACAAAGGACCATTGTGTAAAAACATTTTCAAGTCCATCTAGTGGTTTCAGATGGGAAGATTTTAAAAATATAATCCTAATCATAAGGAAAACTGCCAATTGTTACAAAAATGTGAATAAACATACAAAATGCATTAAACCTGTCAGAGTAAAATACATAAGTAAGATGCTTTTTGAGACACAGGCACATATTTCATTATTGCGAAATCTGGTGTCAATTTAGCGTATTTAACATAAAGCCATAATTCTCTTTTTTATTTTTGACACTTTTAAAGCATTGTGTATGCCATTCATATGCATACCTTACTATTTATTATGATGACACATTGAATGAAATAATTTGCATGAGTTATGAATTATGATATTATCTTAGACAAGATGCATTGTGAATATGTGTCGATAAATTAATATTTTTGGAGCAAATCTGACATGTTTATTTATTTAAATTAAAAACATGCTTAGTCTAGTTTCAAGTTTAATCGCATCTTCATATTTGTAATCCGTTGTGATCGTCTACTCCAGAGGCATAATTTGAACAAAAATGGGGAGGATTCACCATACAATGTTAAACATCAAATATCAATAGTCTTTAGTGATTTTTTTAAGTTATTTACTACAGGAGTCTATTTAAAGTTTTTAACTTATAAAAATATAGTGTAAACAAGTAACCCATTTGGCGTGGCCAGTTTTTATCCCAGAGGCATGATTTGAATAAAATTAACACCATAATGATAGATTGCAGATACCTAACCTCTCGGCCTTGCGGTTTCCGAGAAAATTTTAAAACAAAAAAATCTTACTACATGTATATACATAGAAGGAAAGCAAGTTTGCACCCGGACGAGGCCGATTCAACCCCAGGGCTCTTTTTTGAACAAACTTTGTATAGGGCATTCATACAATATTACACACCAATTCTCAAACCCATGACCATTGGGCGTTGCCAGTTTGAATAAGAATTATCAACCTTAATAAACCTCTTACAATACCCCGTATATTTGTGTGTCTAGCTTACTGGTAAATATTAAAGTCTTTGGTATAAAAAAAGAGTGAAACATTATCATACCATGACAGGTTTCATCAATCTCAGTTTTGCACAGATACAAAATGCAATAAACGTTTCTTTGTAGTAGTAGTAGTAGTAGAAGTAGTAGTAGTAGTAGTAGTAGTAGTAGTAGTAGTAGTAGTAGTAGTAGTAGTATTTGCCTGCTTTGAACATTCTATAATTTTGGTGTAACAGTATTTTAGTACAATACTTTGTAAAGGATCAAAATGGTTATATCCTCATTTCTATTGAGTTACCAATTTGCAAATACCGACTGTAAAATGCAAGCGATACACATTTTCTGTTTTATAGTTAAACCACTTTACGCAATGTATATGTTGTATTGGTTTAAGGGTAACGCGCGTATACGTACATTGGCATTATGTTACTGTATCTGAAGACGTTAGGCCCGATATTTATATCGAGAAGATCTATCCATTTAAGGAAAGTAATGTAAAACTCAAAATAGCCAAACTATTTGAACATGTCCCGTTGATAGTGACAGAAACTAAACAGAAAAGACAGGGAGAAGCAAGAGAGGATCCGATCCAGAAAACTTAACGTTACAAATACATCAATTTCGTATTGCATCGCTTTATTGTATGGACATTCGGTGTCACTTGAAGTTTATTGTAACGTTATTGTCGATTAAAAACCGGCCGAGTTGATGTTGGTATATTTTCCCTTTTTTTTTATTTGTCGCAAAAAGTGATAATGAGTCAAAATGTGATGGTATTTATGTCAGATATGAAAAAATTCGGTCAAGAAATGCCCAAATTCAGTCCAAAGATAGGGCTTTTCAATTTATGTCCAAGTACAGACATGATCTAAATTTAAACACGCGCGGGTCGCATGTAAAACCACGTGACAATTGCATCATTGTTTACCACGCCATTTGCATGAATGATGAATAATAATATCATTACCAGTTTTAATATATGCTTTCTTACACATGCACATTTCGTTTAAATAATGTTCACATTATTTGTTTCATAGTGCCGATTAAATCGTAAATACACTCCGTCTGCTTTATGACTACAATTTCAATACTCGTATAACCCGCCCCATGTTAACTTTACTATCGACCGCTTGTTTTCACGTAGTTGAAATTTCAGCTTTAAATCTTTGTCGATACACTTTTTATCGTCTGCTATGATTTATTTTTACCTTGTCAATACAAAATGCCCGTTAATGTTTAATTCATGGGCGCAGCCATCTTTATGTGTACCTGTTATTTACTTGATTAGTTTAACCTCGTGTATAGTGTGTCGTGTATGTCCAGTTTTAATGTATTTTTTACACACGCAGCCATGTTTGTTTCGTATTGATATAGTATATGTTATAAAGGTAGATAACATGCTAGTGTACAGGAAAAAAATTAAAATATGTCTTTAAACGTACACAGTATTAACATTAATGGATTTAGATCAAAACACAAACAAACTGATTGTGTTATTTAGAAGTTCTTCTTTGTTTTGAATTGCGCGGAAGTAGACATAACGTGAAATTGGCTTTCACGTGACTCAAAGCGTGCATACGTCACAGGTTAATAATAGTCTTGAGAATTCCGTTATGTACATGATTAGGTTTCATATTTGTGAAGCTTTTGCCATTTTTTGTAACACTTTTTTCGAAAATCAGTATGGAAGAGTTAAGCTTTAGAATGTATCTGACGAATACTGATCAATTCTGGTCAGTTGAGATAACTGAATTGTTGTGAGAAATATCAACTCGGGCGGCTTTAAGCGCTGATGAAAAGTACGCGAACCGATATATGAAGACAATCTCGTTTACTCTCATTGCCTTTTAATATAAACCAACTTTATCTTTTTAAATGTATTCGAAACTATATAATCTAATGTCATGTTTACAAAAGCAACATAACGTAATCAAAGTTTGGATCTATTATTATTGGAAAGAGAGTGAATAATTATGATTAAACTTGTGTTATATAAATACCATGTGCATGCTGTATAGATAGCCCATGTACACGATTGGATAGTCAATAATATAATAGTTACCTTCGAAGTGTATTTCTTTTAATCAGATTATAATCCTAAATACCAAAGGTTTATGTTAACACAACAACGAACATCACACCCACCAAAAGAAAGACGAGGTTTTCCTTCTTTCGATTTCAAAACAGAGTTGTCGTTCGTTGGTGTCAGCTTAAGGTCACAATATACTTAATATTTCCCCTATATAATTTAATGTAAAAGCGAAAAGCTTTAAGCAAAAATAAATGCACAATTATGCACATAGAGACCCCAATAACTGAACCTTTTCTTACAAGACATTTAATCTAAATCGATTAAGCAATAAAAAAGATAAGTTATTTTCAAACCAAAAACGAAATCAAATTTTGACTGTTTTGCACCTTCCTTGTTTCGGCCGATTTCTAGTGGAATGCAACCTTTTTTAGTGCAATTGTTTACCATAATCTCTAAATGTAACATATTGCAGGCATTTAGGAGTGAACACCTATGCTTCCCCTATCAGTATCTCAAAAAGATAAAACCAGAACAACAGTCTTAAGCGTAAAACATGCCTTCGAGTAATATATGATGATTTCTTTAGAGAGTACAGCCCTTCATGACTCGATTATTTTGTTTAATGTAACCTTCAGCGAAAACATCACAGCGGTTATTTACCTAACGTGTTAAATGTAACCACTCAGTCCAACGTTTGAAAGGAAGTATTGTTTGATATAATTATATCAACGTTTAGATTATACAGTGTCCCGGTTTTCAAAGGCGATCATTTATTTGTTCAACATGTGACACAAACACAAATGCCAAATTTCGAGAGAAGTAGCCCAATGAAAGTGAATATTATGCTTACACGGCACTTTTTATGGTACATACTCCTGTTGTTTTATATTAATAAAGAATCATTTAATTTTAAATTGATAATATTATTAAACAAATCAATAAGGAACAATCACTTTTTTAAGAGACTTGTTTAAATATGTCTGTCAATTATTGAAATATGATATTCAATATTTAAACGTAATAAGTACTTTTTTTTATAGTAAATACCGGTTGAATTGTACGTAGTATGAACTGAAAAAGCTCATTTGTGTATACACATTCATAATGTTGAAGTATGTTAATCATACAATTTAAAATATTTCTCAATATTTAGTAATAAAATGCTAAATATGTACATTTATATCTTAAGGACGAAGTGGCGTAGTGGATATGGTGTGCGCCTAGCAACCAGGAGGTCACGAACATACTATAGGGCCAAAAAAAAAATAGTCCGTTTCCGGTCTCCTTGGAAAAAAAACAGGGTCGGTAGGTAGGGATTTTTTTTTGTCTTTCGGCCACTAGAATGGAGAAATGAACCGAAAAAAAA
>VMBQ01007343.1:0-11405 GCA_007657795.1 Dreissena rostriformis | reverse complement strand
AAAACAGGTTTAAATTGGATATGTACAAAAAACATTTACAATTAAATCTTTAAACACACATTATGAAAAAAAAAATTACACACATTATAAAACAATCATTTAGCCGCATAAATTCAGCGATTCTATGAAAAGCGAATGGCTAAATAAATCAAACTTTCGATTCAGGAGTGTACTTTGACCGAACAGTGGTAGTGACTTAACGCGTTCGCAGTGTTTGTTTACATGAATACACGTTGATATAAAAGTAAGCTACAAGTGTTTCATACCGCATAAAGGGATTTATTCACACATCGTATAGCACAACTACAGACACATCTTGTAATGTAAAGTTCATATCATGCATTAATATCTGAACTTGTATCTCTTCTTGAGTGTTCTTTCTTTAGAGGGACATTGTTCGGCACACAAAGGCCGTAACCATGTTGATATTGAGTATTAGGGAAACTACTACCATTTATTTAGAAACCATTATAATTAACATAAGTGTGTAATAATATGAGTATATGCAATGTAAAGATTCGTCAAATACACAAAAAAGGATTTAAATGTATATTGTGTTAAATAAAGTAATGAAGCAATATTACATTTGACAAATATATACATATATCGGATGTTGTTGCAATAAATTGGTAATGATATCACACAATATTAACGTGTAATGTGTATACATTACTTTAGTGAAGCACTGTCAATTGAAGGAAACATGAAAATCAATATGTTATTGGTGCCGTTGTTGTTTTTATTGTTGCTGCTCTATTTTCTTCGAATGACTGATTGTAATGCCTATGGTTTGCAATGTTTGACACAAATAAACAAATTTTATAAGCGAATATATACATTATTTAATACATCACTTTCATAATAAAATATGATTGTTTATTTTCTATAATGATTTATGGTAAAATAAAACTAATATTGCAACTGAAAATGATTCAATCAAATTAATCTTAAATCATCAGTGTAAAATGTATCAAATATTTTTGTATGACACGGAAGGATAACTTGAAAGCTGTTGACCTAAAATCATGGTTATCACAGTGATCGTAATTCATTATCAATCATTGACACGTTCAAATTGCAAAAATCAGAAAATATCAAATTAAAGCAAATTATTACCAAACACTAGTTTATTGGTGCTTTTCTTTAAAGTAAGTTTTGTAAGTTTGGTAAATAAATAAGATTTACCATTTTAAATTAACTAGAACACATATTATTAAATTGTCAGACATATAATAATCAATGTCAGTCGTAGTTTAGATATATTATAGAAAATTACAAGTTCAATAACTTTGCTTAACATGGTTTGACCATGTTTAACCATAGTCAAACTGATATAATTCTAGGTTCTAATTTTGCAGGGTTCGATAAATATGCACTTCTTGTTTCTCATTATATTATAATAAAATACAAATCATATTATATGCGTAAACGTATACGTTCCACGTTAATTACATATATAAACTTATAATTTATCAAACAACGGCATATCAAACTACTTTGCTCATTAGATATGAATGTAACACACAACTTGCAGTGTTAGATATACTTATACACGTTCCTGTTAATCATGTTTGGAGAGGTGATAGATGTTTTACAAGGGAAAACTTTATTTTACATAATGTGTTTACAATAAAAATACAACACACGAACAATTGAAAAATCAAATGTATCCATGGCAAGGTAACTAAAATACATTTCACAGCGTACACAATATATTGTGAAGAAAATAACAATTAAAACAAAACACGCCTATTTACCTAGGTAAAGCAAGTAAGTAATCAATACCACACATCAGAGTTCTTAATACAAAAAAAATCAATTAGGAATATTTACATTGGTACAGCAAGTTAGTAATCAATACCACTCATCAGAGTTCTTAGTACAAACAAAAATCAATTAGGAATATTTACATAGGTACAGCAAATAAGTAATAAATACCACACATCAGAGTTCTCAATACAAAAAAAAATCAATTAGGAATATTTACATAGGTACAGCAAATAAGTAATCAATACCACACATCAGAGTTATTAATACAAAAAAATCAATAAGGAAAATTTACATAGGTACAGCAAATAAGTAATCAATACCATACATCAGAGTTCTTAATGCAAAAAAAAATCAATTAGGAGTATTTACATAGGTACTGCAAATAAGTAATCAATACCATACATCATAGTTCTTAATACAAAACAATCAATGACGCATTATCAATATAAACACATTTATTAAACTAGAACGCCGTGAGTCTCATGACTCGCCAGTACGTGCCCGACGTATATACCTTAAGAGCAATACCACACATTCACAATTTTATAATTAATTAATGACAAATTAACAATAAGGGTAACATAAATGAAACAAAACATTCGTCAGTCGTCTGAGTGGTCTTTCTGGATATTATTCAAGTAATACTAACCACTCGTATGCTGAATTAAAAAAAGAACGAACAAATCAATTATGTATTAACAGTAAATGGACACAGAACAACTTCCTGAGTCAAATGGGTTGCCTGCCTTAACATCTCTCAAATACGATAATGGTAATCGTGCCAAAAAAGCTTGTATGCATACTACAGCACTTCCATCGTTGCATAGTGAGTGTAAGCACTTATTTCAAATGCTGTAGTTTTCAAGGGGGATTATTTGTATACAATAACAAAATAAGCCAAAACGTGCACTTTACCTTCTTAAGCTATTGTCTGCATAAGCTCAAACGGGCAACCATCGTAAACAAAAGAGAAGCATAATTTCACTCAATCACATTCAAAATTAAAACAATAGCCAAAGAAAATATATTATCCGTTCGTAAAAACACCTGCTACAGCACATATCATATCCACATACAATTTGCCATATTAACCGATCGTTCTAACATNGAAAACTATATATATATATATATATATATATATTGTATTGTAGGGTATAGGCAATAAGTCATTTGGCTTGAATAACAGACTATCGATTAAACATTTATATCTTGACAGTCGTTGTGCGATACTATATTTAAATGACAAATGTGTACATATGTGTATGATGTTACTTCCATGTATTTCTAATGCAACACATATACGGGTTTTGTTTCAAAGTTGAGAACATTAATAATCAAAAATCAAAGAGCACTGTTCATACACATATTGAATATCTCATGTACATGAGAAAATTCTGAATATTTGAAATACATGTACTTAATTCAACACTTGCTTTTTCAGCATTAAATACTAGGCAATTAATTGCCTTCCAGCAAAGTAAATAGTTACTTTCGATTAAAGATCTCTTTTCATTGTTTTGATGAATCACACTTATTCTGAAATAGTTAACATACGTGTATTATGTGAGTCCTAATGCATTGGTAATGTAAAGAGAGAAGAAAATGATCAAAAATGCCTTGCCAATTGCAAGAATTATCCAGTGTAGTTGTATAATATTATCTAAATAGATTCTACACTATTGTAACAATATGCATAGCAAACACTTACTAAGTGTATTAGAATGCAATAAACACGATGGTTGTTTTTCATATTATATTTGTATTTATACCATATCACATCTATAACACATATCGTAAGCTTATTGTCAATGAACGTGTCCACTAAAACTGATTTTTAAACAAGCGACGCCACCTTGATTCAAAACTACAGACTTGCACATAATCATAAAATCAATATAGAATGATTTTTAAAAAAACATGCTTGTTTCCAAACCTATCCAGTCATCAATTGAATTTTAATAACCTAATTATCACGAATAATCACTTTTAAATGCTGTCTTAATACCATTTTAATCCATTATCACAATGTTTGGTAGTTGTTAACCGTTTTGGTTTCTCCTGTCCGTTTTATGGCATTAGCAAATAATTTATAGTTAATTAGTTTTAACAGAAGAATTATTACATGTTAATATGAAAATTGTTTGTTATGTTATTATTTTGAGGCTTTAAATACATACTGGTCCTTGTCTTTTCTTTACATATACAGGCATTTTCCTCTCTAACGCAAGTATCAGTTCATCTATCTTAGTAACTTCGCTTCCGTTGTCAATACATCCCCTAACGAGCATAATGTCAGTGTTCTCATCTAAAAAAATTAACTGTGAGTCAGTAGCTTGAATTGTTCTCGAGCGCATTACTTATGTGACTTATAAGATAGTATCTCCACGCAATATAGTTTCTATAAAATTAATAGTAAGGTGCAATACGATAGTATAGCAACGCAATATATTGCAATAAATTTAACCATTGTATGGTCATTATATGTAAAGAAGTTCCACTGAAATTTTGCTATCACGAACCGTCAGTTTCCGTCTGATAAGCCGTCTGCAAATCTTGCTGAATCGCGCCCCAAGTGTAATGAACGTTGTAGTGTATTTTCAGTTCAACAATGCCGGATACTATAAACTTCATATTCCATGCGTTTCTGTACGAAAGAGTATTTGATTTCAAGTCTGAAAATTCAAAGACCACAGTAGATGTCGCATCTTGAAACGACATTGTATTTGTCTGTGCTGCGATCAGGTTTTCGACTTTTGTCCGGCTTAACACACTTTTGCATACATCACACGTGCAAGGGTTTTCTGAAATACTGAATGTAGTCATAATATATTTCGTAAGAATTCGTATGTCATTTGTTCTTCGCTGATCAATTTCATCCCCTCCGTCACCGTCAAAGTGTTGTCGTGTCATATAATACACTATTTGCACTTTGTCCGGGCAATAACAATGGACGATGCATGGATGTGGATGGATGGCTGCTATATATTTCTTCAAATTTTTAACATATGTTGTGCCGTAATTTCCATACCAAGAGACGTATATTTTCAATGTGTTGATATTCTTCTGGTTAGAAGGGTTTATTTTGTTTAATAATTCACTCATTTCTTTCTGTTTACCCATATATGTTGAAGCTTGCAAGTGCATCACCCCAAAAAAAATAATGTCTGCATGAAAATATATTTTTTTTAAACATTTTTATTGGTCATAATATAAAGTGAAAATAAAATGTATAAATCAAAGCCAAAGCAACAAGCAATACGTACTTATTTGAGCAAACTTCCTAACCAATTGTTTGAGGCAATTTTGATAGAAAAATATCATACGCCACGCGAGTTATATTGCCGCATTTATAATTAAATCTGACTTCAAAAGCAACAAAATACAATAAATGAGTACACATGTATCTGAATGATGAACGCATGATCTTCGATTTCTGTCTTGTATCGAGCTTTTATAAACATGACCTGGGGCTGCTATTCAACCAGCATTTAAGCAACGCGTTGGCTGGTTCCAAGCATATCCTAGTTCAACTTTGGTCGCGTGCGGTAAAAAACTATTGTACCAGGTAAATTCACAGAAACAAATGTTCGATGGTTAATGCTGATTTCGTTATCAATCTAGAGGCCACATTATTGGCAAAGTCTTGATTCAATTTCAGAATGTTTTTCCTGACAATATCAAAGTTTGATTTGGGGTAAATTTGGATCAACAACTAGGTCACTAGATCAAATTTTAGAAAAGGTGTAACCACTCCATAGGCTATATTTTACTCAATCTTGCTGAAAGTTTAAAAAAAAACATATGTTTGACAATATCTAGGCGCAGCGTCAAGAAAGGTCAAACCACAAGGTATACAGGTAAATTGAGTTGATAAACAGTTGTTACCAATCCAGAAACCAATTCTATGCCTTAATCTTAATAATGATAATTAATACAAAAGCAATTTAAAAATGCACAGCATCATGATTAGAAAATTCTACCTCAGACACAGTGTCGGGGTCTAGACTGATTGCAAAACGACTGACATTTTCTTCGTATCGCTCTTGTTTGCCTCATCAGGCCCGCTGATATACACACAAGCCACATATTGGCCTGCAAACAGTGCATACATACAAATATATATTCTATTGAACACTTGAATACTGGTATTCACATACGAAATTGAAAAACAAAACGTTGTATCTTAGTTTTAAAACAATGACACCATCGGTGTTTATTTGCATAACTAACCTTTCAACTATTGCTATATCAATAGCATATATGCCGTGTATGCTCGAGCTGATATGCAATCCCTGCGGTCTAAACATCAGTATTGAAATATACAACTTGTCAGTCCATAGTTATCCTGCAAACATGCTTGTTATTCCCATACGTTGAATTATAGTGTTGTCCGTTTAAGTATATGTTTTAATTTCATAACTTAGTTTTTATATATATTTAAAGACAACATTTGATGCATAACATTTATCAGCTTACCTCCGATAAGTAGACAGTCATGGCAAGATGGGCACATGATCGGATTTATGTAGTGACTTTGTATGCAGTTGATGCACAATTTGATTGGATTTCTGCACGAAACTCCATAACGCACAATTTGTTGGTCATTGTGTGCTACAACAAAAAATGTTCGCACTTGATCGTGGCATAGATGATAGATATGTTATAACGTTAGACAAAGATAATCGATCTAAACGCAATGCTTGCACATTATTTAAAACATAAACCGAAACAATAATATTGTAAATAAATTGGAACTGTAAACTATTTGATTTGCAGTTGATATTTAAACAAATAGTTTAAGTCATAAAATATATGGTCAATATCTTTGCATTACGTATTTTAAATGTATAAAACTGGTCTGGCCCTGGCCTGAAGTGAACAGTATTGACATTTAATGACTTATATAAAGAATTATAACAGTAGTACAAAATTAGTTTATAGTGCATCGAGATAATCTCCTATACGAAGCTGTATAACGAATGTATCTTACCATATACCATTTTCCTGCAGGAAAACCGTTAAAACAAGACGAAATAAGCTATGACGTTTTTAATGGTGTAACCTTGTTTATATCCTTTATGTTATTTAACGTTACTACTTTGTAATGACAAGCTACTGACCAAATATTGAAAATACACGGTCAGCATGTGACTGAGCTAAGCTACTTAAAAAGTATAAAATAATATCATTAGATGTTTATAACCATTGTGTTGCAAAGTAAGGTTTGAATGACATCGAACAAATTATGTTAAACTGCTTCTTTCTGACCATGCAAGATATAATACAAAGGAGTACATGTATAATGTATGTATTGTATTATGTCTACCATATCGTTCAATATTTATTCCTTACCCTGTATAACAACGTAAGGGATCGGTCAGAAGCAGTGAAAATAATATATCCCGATAAGAACAGTCTCATAGACGGCCCGGAGGTGTGTTTGGACCAGTGTGAAACAGAACTGTCAGTGCTCTGGTCTTATAAAAAAGACGCGCTAATAGATAAGGGATCGTCCCTGATCATTCCTAGTTCTGGAGCAATTGCATTTATACCACTAGTCCATGGATCCGCTCAAAATACTATGGAAGCCCAGTTTTTGGTTTATATTTCAGTGATACATGATCACATATGCTCGAATTATCAAACCAATATCCACTAACAGACAACACATAAACTGAAGAAAATACGGAACCAATATATGGGGCTTTCTAAATTAAATTCGTTAAGTAGACAGCAGTCACACATCGTTCGGTTTTCGTATTGCCTCCAGGTCGCTAGGTCATCAATATAGATCATTTCCTAAATAAAAAATAATATACATATGATACATGATCAGTTTCATGTTTATTAGTGCCGATATCGAACAAATTTATGTATTCCTAATTGCTATTAGCGTTGCTGGAAATATATATCAATTTGTGTCGGTCAATATTTGCACCGTTGAAATGATATTGACTTATCTAAGACAACTGCAGAGTATGCATCGCATACGACNCGTTTCGTCACCATGGAATCCACTTGTTATAGATTCAGTATACGACTCGAAACAAACGTTCCCTTTCTTACATTCCCTACTTTATATTTCTTAAGAAATAAACCATTGTGAAACTGGTAAAATTGTATTGGTAATGGAATACATTCAGTGGGTTCAAAACATCGTGTGGCGATATGAAAGACACATGTTTTACAAGAATGTTCAGACAAAAAAACAATATCCTGTAAAACATGTATTAGATTACTTACACAATATAACATATACTAAAACCAGTTCTGTTGAAAATGAACCGACTATATATGATTATTCGAAAATTAAAATAGTAATCTTCCAAATAATATTTATCATCCTGTTTGGAATCGATACACATCTATGTTTGTATAGTTTAAGTGTTTGAAGGGACATTTTCCTGACATAAAAACACAGGAAGTATGAAACATACAACTAATTTGCGTGTATCTCCATGTAGAGGTAAATATGGTTTACTTTACTTCCCGGTCGTAGGGGAATCACTCAATCGTTAACGTCTAAGTTAAAACAATTCTAAATTGATTGTATCCGCAATTACTTGTACTTCTACTTTTTACCAGCAATAATTTGCCCAGATGTTTGACTAATTTATAATAAAACAAACTTTTAAAAATAACACTTTTACTTAAATATAATCATTCTATGTATTTATAAATAGGACATCGTGGTAAATGTTTATACCATTGAATTCTATAAAGATATATTTGTGTATTTAATTATGTGAATATATTAAGTTCATTGTGCTTAAGCAATTATGAGTTTGCCACTGTTTAATTTATTTTCGCAGTGTTTTTTATCACATCAAATAATATTGTTTTTACAGATATCCTTGCAAAAATGCATACTTGGGTAAGGTAAATATATTGATGCATATACTGTAAATAAATGAGATAACATAAATTAAAACAACTAAAACATATAAATTGTAATATGTCCATTGTAAGATGTATATTCATTTTTTGTCTGTGTTTGTACCATTTAATTCAGATCATGTGATTCGTTCAATAATTATCACGGAAGGGGGGGGTGGGGTTATCGCCCACAGGCTATTTAATACATTCTCTTCTCGGAACCAATCAAATGCGTGAAGATTGTGAATCAATATGTTCCTGTTTTTTTTCTAGGTTTACACTCGAACTACTTACGGTACAAGACAAACTTATGAATGGATGTATGACTCATTTCTACATTGACTAAAATATGGGATTGGTTGAAATATTTCAATACATACATAGAGTTTTTAGCCGAGATTGCAGAGAAGTGCGTTCAATTCTCCGCAAATTATGTAGTAAAAAAAAATAGCATTAGCGTTTATTATGCCACTAGTGCACATTGACGTAAGAGACGCTGACATGATATTTTAAAGTGTTATCGGATACCCCATCCGATAACGCTTTTTCACGCTATAACGTTCTATGTTAGTTTAGTCACGCCCACTCTGAGAACTACTTTTTTTAGCCGTGGAATGTCGCTTACATCGCTAAAATGTAAACAAACTTCACGATTCATATTTAATTCAAAACAGTAATAACGAAGCATTTATTTCAAGAAAACACAAATAATTTATTAAGATAATACAAAAATTGAAATATCAATCAAATAAGCAATAATCAATGGAAAAATACAACAAATACAAATTTGCACCGCTGCCATTCATTTGCTGCAGATGAACACAAATTAAAACAGTAATGATAAACATTATTATATTTACACAAATAGACTTAACACGCTTTAAATTAAAAAAAAATGTGTTTGTCAGAAACACAATGCCCCCTGTTTTTACCTTTGACCTTGAAGGATGACCTTGACCTTTCACCACTCAAAATGTGCAGCTCCATGAGATACACATGCATGCTAAAAATGAAGTTGCTATCTTCAATATTGCAAAAGTTATGACAAAACTTTAAGATTTCTTAAAGTTTTGGACAGACAGACAGAATGACAGACAGGCCAAAAACAATACCCCCTTTTTTAAAAAGGGGGCATAAAAACATGACAAATTTGATCAAAAGAAGAATTTATGACAAATATTCGCCAAACATCTTGTCTAAGATTATATAAAAACATATGATAACTAATACTTTACATTGCATACCTTTTTTGTGGTATTCTTATAAAAAGCAAGGTAAACAGGTGAATATCATACACTATGAATTAACATTGACAAAGTAAAATACTTAATACTTGATTGAGATGCTTTGTTTATACCTGTCATGCCAAATCATACATGATAATTTCAATTTTTAAGTGTCTGCAATCAATATTGCACATAAAAAAGTGGTTCTGTCTCCACACCCACACAGGAAATTTGTGTAGTCAACCTGAAAATGAATTAAAGAAACCTTTAGAAAAAAAACATCATCAAACACTCATTGCACAACTGCTTTACTAATAACATTCTAGATCTATACATTTTAATTAAACTATATAGTAAAATTTAGATTTCTATTATAAATATATGTTAAACATTCAAAGATAAAACAATTACATAAAAATAAAAAAAATACTCTAAAAAACAAATTTGTCAACAAACAAGTATTACCTTTCCGAGTTGATTGAGAGCGGAAAGACTTGGACCAGTGCAACTGACGATGGTAGAACTGTGCCGCCAAGAATTAGGGTAGATATCATGACACATGGAATGTGTGGTCGCAACTTTCTGCCATTAAAAGAAAAACATTTATGTTATAATAAATAAGATAAAATTTCAAAATAGAGTTTATTAATAACATTTTTATGGCCAACTTGAACAAATTACAACTTTAATAGACACAATTATATTATTATTACAATATGAAAATGTATAAACGCCACTTTATATAAAAAATAATTTAGAATTTCTTTAAACTTAAAATATTTTTATTATAGACTCAGGCTATACTAGGCTTTTTTGCTTATTTAGCCTAAATTTTAGGGAATAGGCGTTTTCCTACAATTTTGAATGAACAGTGCGTGAATATTTTTTTTCCCAATTTTGAACAGTGCGCAACTCCTTTTTTCAAATTTTGTATAGCGCGTGACTTATTTTTTCACAATATTGAACAGTGCGCGACTCATTTTTCCACAATGTTGAATGAACAGTGCGCAACTGATTTTGTCCCCAATTTCGAACGGTGCGCGATTCTTTTTTTTCAAATTTTTCACCATTTTGAACAATGCGCGACTCATTTTTTGAACAATTTGAAGAGTTCGCGACTCATTTTTCCCCAATTTTGAATGAACAGCGCACGACTCATTTTTTCACAATTTTGAACAGTGCGCGACTCATTTTTCCACAATTTTGAATTAACAGTGCCTGACTAATTTTTTTCCACAATCTTGAACAGTGAGCGAGTCTTTTTTCAAATTATGTACAACGTGTGACTCATTTTTTCACAATTTTGGACCTTGTGGGACACATTTTTCAACAATATTGAAATCAGAATGAACAGTGCGCAACTATTTTTTCTCCAATTTTTAAAAGTGTGCGACTCATTTTTCCACAATTTTGAATGAACAGTCCGTGACAGTAGGATAACTGGCACTGATCGTTGGTTCAACAGCATCAGAAAAAATAACACAAATAATGAAACCTGTGTATTTAAGCATGTATAACAATGAAACTTACCAA